>JAHWFP010069923.1:0-55831 GCA_023313725.1 Lithobius niger | reverse complement strand
AAAGAAGTATATTTGTACTAGGAAGGAATTTGTGAATTAGTGGCGTGAATTAGTTTGTGAATTAAAAGAAGTATTTGTACTAGGAAGGAATTTGTGAATTAGTTGCGTGAATTAGTTTGTGAATTAAAAGAAGTGTTTGTACTAGGAAGGAATTAGTTACGTTTTATGGTGTTGTATGCTTAGCACAACAAGCTTGGGGGAAAAAATTTCCGCGAAATGGGAAAGCCCTAGTCGCGGAATTGTAAGCCGGGGCTAAATGTTTAACGAAATGGGATACGGCGAAACTAGTTACACCGATGAGGGATGGAGGGAGACATTATTGCAAACGCAACATTGTAGATATATTCATAGGTTTTTCTTTAACCTAGTTAGTGTTCCTGGAATTGGAGTTCAAATTGTAGTTCTTTCGGTTTGAGTGAATTGTAATTCTGTGCATTTACAGTAGTGAGTTCCGTGGGGATACAAGCTCGAATTCTTTTTTTCTAAACGTCAAAGCTTTTTTTGTTTTGTTAATGAGACAGTAATTCAAGATCCACAAAAAAAGGAGCCACATCATTTTAGAATATTATTGTAACTAAATTCACCCGTTTTTAGATGGGCTACAAGCTTATAACAGGTGAAGGCAGGTGGGCTGTAATTCTGGTGCTGCATGTTAGAAGCATACTAAGAAGTCAAGTAAGGGCATAACTGGGGATTCAAACTAGAAAACGTATGTTCATGGTAGAGACCGAGATACATTTCATAATAGACCAGAAATAAATCCCATAGCTGATGATGGAACTTGGGTGTATTTCTACACTACTTTTAGGCGAGTAAATACAGGCTAAAAAACGGGTTAACCCACCACAAATTGCAACAAAAGGTTTTATGATTGTTCCTGACTGGAAAAAGCGTGCTGAATTCGAAAAAAAATTGTCATCCACGCAATCTGCTGCCGTTTTCGTGGAAAAATAGGGTCAATTTGCATGTTTAGTTAAACAATGCATTTAATGGAAATACGAAGAGAATATTAATATACCTTGCATTTTGAGGGCAGTTCTTTTCTGGAACCTACTCAAAAGGATGTGCACTTTAAGATTCCGAAGGGTGTCAGGCTGCAACCCTTGAGCATTAAAGATGGCGACCAAAATGGAGCCCAATATTTACTCAGTTTTAGTCATTTTGGCCTAGAACCTGTAATGTTACACAAAAACGGTTTGGATATAAGTTGTTTACAATAATGTAATCTGCAATGTAGGTCCCATACCTTTTTTCCACATACCACGACTATTGAGAAAAACGGTCATGTTGGGCTGTTTTCAGCCATTTTGGCTAATTTAATGCTTATAGATGTCTGAATTTGTGAATACAACTTAAACTTTCAATTGCTGTTGCGTTGTGTATAAGTCAGGTGGATGACTCCAACCAGAGGCATTCGAAAGGTGGGACTCAATTCTTCGAATCAAGGGCAATGAAAAAGGTCTACCACTATTAGTGACCGAACCACGCCTGTTTTTACTAGGGGCAGGTATCACAGTTACCGTTCAAAATAAAGACAGATGCAAACCTATTTACGTTTCCTTTTGGACTTATATGGTCAAGAATGCTTGAGCGGGGAATCGAACCCACGACTTTTGAAACCAAAGGCCGAAGTCCTACCGCTGAGCGATACTGACAAGGGTAAAAGGAAACGTCTATAGGCAAAGTTTCCTTTTGACCGTGTCAATATGGCTCAGCGGTAGGACCACTGTCTTTGGTTTCAAATGTCATGGGTTCGATTCCACCGCTTAGGCAGAGTGACGTATAAGTCGTAAAGGCAACTTAAGTAGGTTTGCATAAATAAGTTTGCATTTACGTTGCCTTTTGGACTTATATGTAAAAAATGCTTGAACGGGGGATCGAACCCACGTCCTTTGATACCAAAGACCGAAGTCCTACCGTTGAGCCATACTGACAAGGCCATAAGGAAACGTCCATAGGCAGTGTTTCATTTTGCCCGTGTCTGTGACTCAGCAGTAGGACCTCTGCCTTTGATTTCAAAGGTCGTGGGTTTGATTTCCCCGCTCAGGCAGAGTGACGTATTAGTCCTAAAGGCAACGTAAATAGGTTTGCATCTGTATTTATTTAACTCTTGTTGAACTTTTGGCTTTCTGTGTTTAATACCGTTCAGAGGTTGAAAATGAGCAAAAAATTGAACGGTTACTGTGATGCTAGCCCTTAGTAAAACGGGCGTGGCTCGGTCCCTAATAGTGGTACCCTTTTCATTACCCTTGATTTAAAGACGACATTCCTACCTTACGAATAAACCTAATTAGAGCCATTCATCTTAATTATAACCGTCACAAGAGCAGTTTAAATTTGAAAATGAGCGAAAAATTGAGTAGTAATTATGATACCAGTCCCTAGTTAAACGAGCGTGGCTCGATCCCTAATGGTGGTAGACCCTTTTTATTACCATTGATTCAAAGAAGACATTCCTACCCTTCGAATAAACCTAACTGGAGTCATTCATCTAAATTATAAAGGCCACAAGAACAGTTTAAAGATGAAAATAAGCGAAAAATTGAATGGTAACTGTGATACCAGCCTCTAGTACAACGAGCGTGGCTCGATCCCTAATACTCGTAGACTCGTTTAATTCCCCTTGATTCAAAGAAGACATTCCCACCTTTCGAATAAACGTAATTGGAGTCGTTCATCTAAATTATAAACGCCACAAGAGCAGTTTAAAGTTGAAAATGAGCGAAAATTGAACGGTATCTGTGATACCAGCCCCTAGTAAAACGGGCGTGGCTCGGTCTCTAATAGTGGTAGACCCTTTTCATTGCCCTTGATTCAAAGAAGACATTCCCATCCTTCCAATAAACCTAATTAGAGTCATTTATCTAAGTTATAAACGTCACAAGAGTAGTTTAAAGTAGAAAATTAGCAAAAATTGAACGGTAACTGTGATACTGGCTCCTAGTAAAACGTGGTGGCTCGTTCCCTATTAGTAGTAGACATCTTTCCTTGCCGTTTATTCAAAGAAGACATTTCCACCTTTCGAGTGAACCTATTAGGAGCCATCCATCTAATTTATAAACATCACAAGAGAAGTTTAAAACCTAAAAATGAGTGAAAAATTGAACCTTAACTGTGATACCAGCCACTAGTAAAACGGGCATGGCTCGGTCCCTAATAGTGATACAACCTTTTCATCACCCTTGATTCAAAGAAGACATTCCCACCCTTAGATATAAACAACTGATATACAAACTATTTATGTGTAACACTAACGGTTCTTGCATAATAGGCCAAATGGCAACAAATTGAGTAATAGCTGGGTGCCATTTTGGTCGCCATCTTTAATGCTCAAGGTTTACAGCCTGGCACCCTTTAGAATCTTAAAGTGCACATCCTTTTGAGTAGGTGCCAGCAAAAAACTGCCCTCACAATGTAAGGAACACTACAATTTCCATTGTATTTCCGTATATGTATTACATGCAATTTTTAACTATAATATTCAAATTAAGCCTATTTTATTCCAGGAAAACGGCAGCAGATAGCTTGGATAACAATTTTTTATCGAATTCAGCACACTTTTTCCAATTAGGAACAACCATGAAACCTTTTGTTGCAATTTGTGGTGGGTTAAGTCACGGATTTACTGGCCTATATTGTATTTCAAATGATGAGTACTAATTTTGTTTAGCACACTGCCTAACCTCTTACGCAAATTGGAAAAAGAAAATGCCTGCCCGAAAAGAGGTGCCAAAAGAGTAGCTTGAGCTAAGAACCTTAACTGCCGCACGAGTTTATTCTATAATTTTCCCATTTGGGAGTTTTGTTTGCGTCGTATATTGCAATTTATGGGTGTATCAAAGACAAATAGATATGGGCTTAACAATTTTATAGTCAGGCCATTTTAGAACTTTTGTTCTGAAATGTCTTCGGCTCCATTAGTACACGCATAGATTAATAAAGAATCAAGATAAAAGCTACATTGGCGAAAACCGACAACACCCTTTATCACAGCCATGTATGCATTTTTTTTATTTGTTTCAGCGATGGCAGCGAAGATGGTTTGTGCTGTATGACGATGGAGAGTTGACGTATTCCGTCGACGAACATGTAAGTCGAACATTTTGAAGCCATCTTGTGCAACAAAGTTTGTCCCTTCTCGCCCACTTTTGGTAACAAATAGCAAGATGTTATAGGATTGGATTGGGGGGGGGGGGACAAATTCATGGAGCCTGTGTCCTTGGTGGGGGTTCACAAGAAGATACGGTCAGTTTTGCACGTCAATATGGACATTTTCGTTCTTTAGGGACACTATTTGGGTTAAACTTTTCTCATGTGTGAGGAAAACGAAGGAAATGGGAAACTAGGGAAAGAAAGTGATTTTACTGGGTGTACTATTAAGACGTTTTGCCACACCTGTGTCCATGTTTTTAGCCTTGTCGTGCCAGTATCCACGTGACCCTATTAACTAACGAACTTTCTGCACATACGTTACAAAGATACTATTGTATTTCTTCATTCTTTAATTAGGTAAATTAAATTTTTCTTGACAAACAAAAATTGAATGTTGGTACTGGTAACGGAATGAATGACAATTATCAGTATCGGATCGGCAAAAACCTTATCGGTCAATCTCTATTAATTATATGATCTGTATTGTCATCCAGCCCACATTTGGTAATGGAGAGCAAGACATACTGAGGTGGGAAGAGAGCGAAAAGAAGAATCACCTCCAGTTACTCTTTTTTTTGTTTTTTTTGTTTTATGCACATCATTGGTTGGAGAGCACTTGTGAGAACTCTTTGAGAACGCTCGTGTTTCTCTACTAACTGTTAGGTTTTGGAAATTAGGTCGCCTGCGCACTGAGCGACTTGGCTTCGCGGCCAGGTTGCTGCAGCCAATGGAAATGATTAGTGCGTGGTTTTACATAAACGGTAAGAATTCTCATTGGCTGCAGCGACCTGGCCACGCGTCCAAATCGCTCAGTGCGCGGGCGGCTTTAGTTCCATACCATGTAGTATAATTATTCACATACACACATCCTCATATCTAGAATACCGACGAAATTGCCGCTATCCAACAAATTTACTTGCAAAATGGGTGTTTAGGAATCCTGAAATATGCTCGAAAATAGCGTAAAATAGTACTCTAGCCTATTTCCCGGATCTCGCGTGGGAGTTTTACAGTTTTCCCCCAAACCCCCTAGCTGGATGTGTCAAGTCCCTCCAAAAGTATTTTCTCGCTTGTGTGTGAAAATTGCTTGGCAAAATTGGGGTGGCGGTGGGGAGGATTTTTTTTCAATGTATAATTTTACGTTCTGAACACTTGGTAGAATTAGCGTGTATAATTACGCAGCTACTGCTAAAAGCAATGGGTTCTCTTTTGCATAATGAGAAGGCTCTTCAAGCTAAGATAAATGGTAAGATGTAAACTCGGCAATACATTGGTGTTCCTGAGCCTGGCTTTGGCTGACATCCCAGCAACAACGTTTAAAACCAGTATTAAACTTTCCACATATACAGTCTTGGTTCCTTGCCCGTAACGGTTATCTATTGTGAACAGGTTTAAATGTTATCCAAAATTAACCTTAACTGTTAAAACAACTTTTAGAAAGATACATGTAAACCATCAAATTTAACCAAATGTAGCTATGTTGTACTACATTTTTGGGAAGAATTTTGGCGTTCAATACTGACATGGCGTATGCGACATATACCGATACAAGTATCGGCCAATCCCTAGCCACAACCATTTCTTAAACGTTCACGTTACTGGAAAACTAAAACCTAAAAAAAGTATTTGTTTAACCTAAATCTGTTAAACTAACAAAGTTTAAAAAGTAAGTGTCGAATATCTAACTTAAAAACTTAATGCTGAAGGAACTCAGTTGGTTACAAATGTCAGCGACGGATATTAAAGATGAAGCGATAGGTTTAAATTTATTGTCCTGCTCTGCCGCCCTCACTGATGAATTTTTATTGCAGTTAACCCTGTTCGGCTCCCACTCTCAATTATTCCATTTGTAAATAATTTATTTGATGGAAAACGATTAAAATGTATGTATGAGTGTACGGCGAAGCTGAACGATTCCAAGCATGACAATGACGATCCATCATTGTAATGAAATGAGTGGCAATGGCTTTGCTCTCTGGTACTGACTGTTTCAATGAGTGTCAAGACGTTGTCGCGTGCAGTAGGCCAAAGTTCAATCAGTCAGTCATCCTTAGTCTTTACTGATAATCCCTGATGCATCATGATGGCTGCATTGCTGTCGAGGGCGAGGCTCGTAAGTTGACTGTCCTCTGTCGAGCTGATGTAATCAGGATTGACTGATGGTACTGGTGCCGAGTATCAGTATCAAATTTTCAAACGTTATCGATTTGAATATAAAAAGTAGAACAAAAAATGTTGGTTTGCTGTTTCACCTCAGGAATTTTTCGAACCATCTTCTAAAGCCATGTGTACTTAGGTCATTCTTGATCGCTGATCTTTTGTTTCCTATCCCACGTCATTATCCATTATGTTGGACTTTGCTCGTGGCTTACTTTCTGTTCAGCGGCATGTTTTGCACTGCCTTACATTTTTGCTTGGGAATTGTAGTAGCTGACATAGCACTCAGAAAATTTGCATAAATGCATGGCAGTTTTATAATAGGTATTGTTGGTTTTTTTGGTTACATTCCTTCAGAATCTTTGGAAATAGTTACTTCATGTTTTGGAGTGATGGCAAAAAAAAAACCAAGGCATGTAAAGTAGCATACCGAAATGACAAAATTTGTAAAAATTCAGATAAAAGCTTACCAGTCAGGACTAGTATAGCCATAAATTTATGCGCTGGTATTCAAAAAATAAATGAAATAAACCTTTACGAAGTGAAACTTAATCATTAGCTACTTTTATATGGCCATTTAAAAGCGCTTTCGTAGGAATGCGAATTGTGTCCTTGTCATTTCAATGGTTCATGTGCACCACCATTAGTGGCACTTAATCAAATCTGTCCATGCTGAACTCAATGTGCAACTGGTTCGGTGCTCAACGGCAACTTTGCCTGTATCCTTGTTACCACTAACAGGCTCTTGGGATTTTGTCTGCGTATGCACTGCTTTAATCCTTTTCGTCCTGCCCAAAGGAAGCAACATCTTCGTTATAGTTGCCCAGCTACAATAAAAAAATATGGTTTTGTGAGCGAATGCCCGTTGATGGATGATCTTTTGGATTTAGGTTACCCACATATTGTAGAGTCCCCAGAAAGTTTCCACAAACATTCTTTGTTGCAATGGTCATGCACGACGCAATTTTCCAAGATGGCGGCCAATACATCTTTAACACGTCATATCGCATGATATTTTCTACCGAAATGAGTGAATTTGGTGTCAAATTGCGGCCCCCGAAGAACACAAAAAGGTCCTACACTTGAATTTTCGGTGAGTCTCCTTTCACCTTCATCAGAAGTTGTGCACGAAAATAAATTAAGTCACATCACAGCACCGATTTTCTTCCTGACGTTTAAACTCCCGCTAGTCTGCCGAACCACTGATCTGTATGTCACGTGGAATCTGGATTTTCCACTGCTTATCCAGATTGGCTCCAAGCTCTGGCCGAACGAGCTGGTTGATGTTGGTGTAGCTTGAACTTACAAGATTCATCAGTGGCTTGTGGTTTGCTTCGAATCTGTGGATGGCGAGTGATTCTAAAGCTCTAAGTGTCTATCTTCTAGCATGTTTGATTTGAGCAGCACTTCTGTTTCGTTCCATGCAATTTCGTGCTTTGTTTTTCTCGAATGCACAGCAATCCCGTTTTTGCTATCGTTGTTGTTAACTGCATTTGCATGCTCGTTCAGTCTCACCAACAGCTGTCTACGGGTTTCTCCGATGTAGGTATCCTGGCACGTCGTACACGGGACTTTGTAGACCACTCCTTGTTGTGTGAACGGGTGGATGTTTGGGACTGGGTTGGTGCGAACATCTGTGGGACGGGGGAGGGGGGTAAGAGGTGGGGGAGTTCCTACTTCATGCTTGTCTTTGCTCCGTGTCCCGTGCTTGTGCGTAGGTGGCGGGTGATTGGTGTGAACATGGGGAGGAGGGGGAGGTTGGGGAGGCGGCGAGGGTGGATCGGGCAAATGTGGGGTCTCCAGTATCCTCTTGGGTCGGAGTAGTTTCTTCAAGTTTGGTGGAATACGAAGGAAACAGTCCACTCCTTGTTTTCGTAGGACACTCCTTATTCTCTCACTTCTTCCCGGCATGTAGGTGACGACATCGAAAGGGCGATTTTCTCTTTCTTTGTGTGTCGAGTCTCGAAGTTTTTCTTTCTCTTTCTCTCTACGATCTCTTGCTCTTCTCCAAGCTCTCTTCCGTTCTACATTAAAAATTCTTGCTGGGTAGCCTAATGTCATAAACTTCGTTTTTGCTTCATCAAGGTATCTTTCAGCTGTGGTTGCTACGGAGGAGTGTGCAACAATCCTGCACAACTCATTGGCCACAAGAGCTCGCAGTTGAAATCTTGGGTGTCCTGATTTATAGGGTATCATTCTCCCAGTGTGTGTCGGTTTTTGGTACGGGGCATAGTGGATACGTGTTTCTCCCCTTGTGAGTACCACATCAAGAAAAGGAAGGCTTCCATCAATCTCATCTTCCTCCGTAAACTTCAGTGCAGGATGCCACTCGTTGATCGCACGAAAGATCAACACAATACCGTCCTTGTGTGGTGTGGTCATCACGTCGTCGACATACGTGCGCCAGCAAGGGAGTTGAGGGAACTTGTTTGTCACGTACTCATCAAGAAATTAAAGGACCAGTTCGGCTAACACCGGTGAGCAAGAGTAGCCCATCGGTGTTTCTGAGTCTTAGCAAAAAGTATCGGTCTTAAAGGTCACGTAGATGTTAGACAAGACCGTCCGTTCCCGATCAAGATCTCTCTCTTTCTTGTTGATCTTTAGTTTCCTTGCAGACTTGTCAAACATCTCAACAACAACAACGACAATGACAACAACAACGATAACAAAACAACAACGATAGCAACAAAAACGGGATTGCTGTGCATTCGAGCAAAACACAGCACGAAATTGCATGGAACGAAACAGAAGTGCTGCTCAAATCAAACATGCTAGAAGATAGACACTTAAGAGCTTTAGAATCACTCGCCATCCACAGATTCGAAGCAAACCACAAGCCACTGATGAATCTTGTAAGTCCAAGCTACACCAACATCAACCAGCTCGTTCGGCCAGAGCTTGGAGCCAATATGGATAAGCAGTGGAAAATCCAGATTCCACGTGACGTACAGATCAGTGGTTCGGCAGACTAGCGGGAGTTTAAACGTCAGGAAGAAAATCGGTGCTGTGATGTGACTTTTAATTTATTTTCGTGCACAACTTCTGATGAAGGTGAAAGGAGACTCACCGGAAATTCAAGTGTAGGACCTTTTTGTGTTCTTCGGGGGTGGTAAATGGGTTTTTGTTGTGGTTTTTAAGATGCCTTTTAAATACCACTGTGACTACCGGTTGCCGGTGTTTTCGGGTCAAATTGCGGGTGTTGCGTCGAGCAAATCATTGGGATCATTTTCCAAACTGTTTGTAGCATCCAAAAGTGCATAATGCGTTCTGGTCCTGTTAAATATGACGTTTCATCATGTTTCAGTACATAACTTACGTGTGTTCTATCATATTTATATACAGGGTGCTTCTAAACCACACACACGCACACACAAACTTAAAAGAGTGGATTCTATGATACAAAGGAAGGATAAAAGGTTCCATAAAAATGTTTCCGGAAATGGTATCTTAGGGCACTGCAGCCCTTCAAAGGTGGCCCCCAAAACCTGGTCCCACAACAATAATTCGGAATCCGTTTGAACTACTCTGAAAAGCTTTGGTGTGCCACCTGGCCCAAACGAGTGACCACAAGCTGACTCCAGCTTTCAAGGGCCCATTTCGTGTTCTGCGCTGCGTGGGGCAGTTTGCTACAAGATCGCCCCCGCCGTAATTGACAGTGATGACGAAACTGGTGCTAAAGTGGTCCACATTCAAAGTCGAAAACCCTACCATGGACGAGAAAACTTGGACCAACCACGTCACGAGCAACTGGCAATAGCCTACCTGAAGAAATTGACAGCCAATCAGACGAGGAACCCAGCAAAGATTCAGATGACGAATCTACAAAGAGCACCAGTGAAGATTGCCCGAACTTGCCAGAGCCGCCTCCCCAAGCAGACACCGAGGTCCTCAACACAGCATTCGGGGCACGACCAGTTAGGTAACGCCGAAGACCTAAATTGTTCGACGATTACATTGTGAAGATGTGTAACCGACAAAACAAAATGTTTTTATCATTCGATTAACTAAACCGTAGGAACGTGTCAAGAGTTAATCTGGGCATGTGAGTTAACATTTCAGTTTGCTGGACTTGACGAACATTATGGTTTTAACACGCAGACTAGCTCCTATTATCTTATGTAGAGGGTGCCACTATAGGTGACGCGATAGCATGGTCTTGTGTAAATAAATATATATACTCTTGTAAATAACCTAAAATGGATGATGGTCTCGCTTTGTTTTTGCCTGCCTAATATTGTAAGTTGTCGCTGCAATTACAATACGAAATATGGACTCTGCTATGCTGCAACTATATAGCTTACAAAGGAAGGATAAAAGGTTCTATAAAAATGAGTCCGGAAATGCTCCGTTAAAGGCACTGCGGCCCTTCAAAGGTGGCCTCCAAAACCTGGTCCCACAATAATAATTCGGAACCCATTTGAACTACTCTGAAAAGCTTTGGTGTGCCACATAACAGTAATAAGGGCTATGAAGCCACCACATTGTTAAGGTGATACCCGCCGCCCGGGGGAGGGTGTGGATGATGATGATTATTATCACCATCATCATCATGTATTACCATCATCATGATGATGGGTGATGGATGATCATGGGTGATGGATGATGATGATGATGAGGGATGATGATGACGATGGATGATGAAGATGATCGACCATCACCATCATCCATCATCAACGTCCACCATCATCATCATCCATGATGACGGTGATGACACATGATAATGATACTGATTGATCATCACCACCACATCCATTATATTCATCATCATCATCATCCATGATGATGATGACACATGATGATGGTGGTGATGATCATCATCCATCATCATCCAACATCACCATCCATCATCCATTGCCATCACCCATCATCATCATTCACCACCTTCTCATCACCCATCATTCATTATCATCATCATACATCATCCATCATCATCCCCTTCATCATCATCATCCATCATCATCCTCCAAAATCATCAACCATCATCGTCATCATCCTTCATCATCCACCACCCTCCCCCTCCCTCCCCCGGGGGTGGGTATCATCTAACAATGTGGTGGGTTTATAGTCCTTATTACTGTTATGTGTCACACCAAAGCTTATCAAGAGTCCAAATGGATTCCGAATTATTGTTTTGGGACCGGGTTTTGGGGGCCACCTTTGAAGGGCTACAGTGCTATTATGGAGCATTTCCGGACACAATTTTATAGAACCTTTTATCCTTCCTTTGTATCATAGAATCCATCCTTTAAGTTTGTGTGTGGGGTTTAGAAACACCCTGTCTATAAATATAATAACACGCACGTTAAGTTATGTAGTGAAACATGATGATCGTCATATTTAACAGGACCAGAATGCATTATGCTCTTTTGGATGCTGCAAACAGTTTCGAAAATGATCCCAGTGAATTCCTCGATGCAACCAACCTGCAATTTGATACCAAATTCACTAACGTCGGTGGAAAATAGCATGCGATATGACGTGTTAAAGGCGTATTGGCCGCCATCTTGGAAAATGGCGCCGTGCGTGACCCTTGTAACAAAGACTGTTTGTGGAAACTTTTTGTGGGTAACCTAAATGCAAAAGATTATCCATCAACGGGCATTCCCTCACAAAAACTTTTTTTTTATAGCTAGCCTACTCAATTTGGCTGGGCAACTATTAATAAACTCCGTAGTACGAGTACTCCATAGTTTGAATACTCAACAGCAAACGTGTTAGGTGCCAAAAAAAATTCAGTAAATTAATATTAAACTGGTGGCCTATTTGACAAAAGTGTTTTGTCACATCTGGTAAATATGTAACCATTTTTAAGTATATCTTCGAGCACTTTGCTAACAATGCACCCAATAGCAGCCACGTAAATGTAGTGATTTACTGCAGGTCGAATCCAAAAATACTATTGCTACATCACCCATGCTTTCCCCCAACCCCCCGTAAAAATCTGCTAACATCGCTGATGCTCTGGTTAAAACTTAATCAGCTGCAGCGGTGGTTAAGAAGCTCACCATAAAATACTTTTAACCTGAGAAAATGTAAACTTGCAATTCATAACAGGTTAAATGAAAAACATGTTGTTCAAAAACTCACTATCCAGTTTGATCTAGCAGTTTGTAACAATGGTTCCTAGTCCATGTAGAAAAAAATTAACAATTTATATCCCAAACAGTAGCTTTTATTTAATTTTACCAAGAGCTTTTAGAATTATCTAAAATCTGTAGTTTATGGTTGACGTCGACAGCAACTTATAGTGCCTAATGAACCCAGTGAACTTACACTGCCTAATGAACAAACTGTACATAGCAACACCCTGGTTACTTTTCTTTTATCGTACTTCTATATTTTATCTCATTTGTAGATATATTATCTTATATATTTTATCTTATTTGTAGATATGTTATTTTAACAACCTTACACACATGGTTGTAATTAACATTTTAGTATGGTTTTTTTACTGCATACATTGGAAGTTTTACAAATCTAAAAAAAAATCAGTTTAACTAAAGAACTTCTTATTTATCCTTTGATTTCAGTAACATTAATCCGTGAACTACAACAGGGCACAGTTTAAAGGAGTTATACAAAGCAGTTAAACAGTTCGTGACATTTATTATTTTTTTTATTTCTTCCGTGATCCTCTGCCCTGTTCTGAAGGATCCCAGGTCTGCATGTTTCACTTTGTAGTTGCAGATGTGTGGAAGACGTGGCCAGGAAAAAATTACGGGGTGGCCAAAAAATGCCAGCTCGAGGTTCGGGGGGAGGGGCTGATACCAATGCTCAGACGTTGAGGCACTGTACCTGCATCTGCAGTTTTCCAATGCCTGGAGATTACATATTCGTGAAGAATTTAATTTACGACATGTTTCAGAAGGGGGGGGGGGGTGAAAACTGAACTCCCCCACCCCCTCCCAACATCACTCCTCTTGTTTTGCTTTCACGTTTTTGTCATTTTTTACATTTCCCTTTACCTTCATGTACCTAGTTGTGCACATTACTATACATTTTAATGTGCAATTCTATAGCTTTATGCAAGTTAATAGTGACAATCAAGGTTAAAAATAAAGATTGGTAAGAGGTTAAAATCTGCGGAGAATAAAACGCATAAGAACAAAAGCTAAAATTGGGAATTACTTCTTTTATCAAGACTAGTTTCAAAACGGTGAAATTCTTTGTTGGTTTGGTGTAAAAACCAAATATCAGTATACTTTCTGTTAATGACACAGCACTAGAAATTTTCAGCTTGAGAAAAAATGGTTGCTATAATGCGTGCTGACAACGTTGGACGTTGCTGTACTTTCATTTTGCTTACAATTTGCTAATTTAGAAGGAACTGTAATTTATATTTCTTGTCTTTCAGCCGGAAACCGTACCTCAGGCCATCATTGACATGACCAAGGTTTTGGAAGTGTCCGACGCTGAGAATGTCACTGGAAACCAATTCTCATTAGCCATCACAGCACCGGAAAAAGTACATTTTGTAAAAGGCACATCCCGAGAAGAAAGTCGTTGGTAAGCTCTTTTGTTAGTTATTTTATCAGATATAATACTTATGAACTAGGCATTAAATGAGCAAATTTATGTTTCAGGTGGTTTGATGTGTTGTCCATATTTCCACGAAGTACCAAGGGAAGTCGACACAAACGAAATGCTACTTTTCCTGGAGGCAAGGCAACAACGATCAACGAACCACTGGATGTATGTTCACACACCGATTTTGTTTGTTTATTGTGTGAGAAATGTGGTAGGCGAATTGTAGAAGACTATACGACTTCTGGCATTCAGCCTGCATATTGTCTTAATACTCGATAACGACATTCAGGATGTTTAACTATGAATGCCATTATCATGGAAAATAATTTGTTTAAGAACAAAATAAGCAGCTTTGTGCACTGTGTAGCTAACCGTCACGAATAGCTTATTGCTGAAAACATGGTGTTGCATGGCACAAATGATGGGTTAGACGATTTAACCACAGTCTCCTCACTTACTTGAGTAGTTTTCTGGCTCCAAAATCGTAAGGTGTGGTAGAAGTAACATTGTGTGTACAGTATAATGAAGCTGTTCCCGTTTCTTTCTTTTACTGGAAAAAGCTGTGTAGTATAGGTATACATTCAGTTCAAACCTCTTATACTTCCGAACAGGTAATAAAAAAAACCAACACTGCTGGCTTTCGAGCAATCACCTTCCGAAAGTGTAGCCGAAAGAGTTTTTCGAAATAGTCCTGGAAAATGTTATTTACAGCTACGGTCAGTGAAATACTGACAGTAGAGATTATCTTATTACAGCTGTGCAATCTATCTGATGCATTAGTTTGTTTCAGGTAGTGGTTAGTTTACTAGGACATTCCAAAAAAAAACATTTTTCTCAAACCTGCCACTGTGGCGTGATTAACCTATCAGTCCCTTCTCGCTACCCTGCAATTTTCTCGGGCTAATACTAGACTGTACATCATTTGCTGATCCATAGCTGGAGGATTAGGTATGTCACGTAGTGGTGCTCGTAGGTATGTACGTATTCAGTTTCGGAGTGATTATGATTGATCATCCGTTGACATTATTACCTGTGATTATCTGGTTGCTGCATTGCAGTTTGGGGTGTCAGCATACATTTCAGCTAGTAAGCACATTAATACTCGGGCATGCATTTAACAGTAGGCTTATTGAATGCTTATAATAATAATAAAAAGTTTATGATTGGTAACAATTACATTAGCTACTGCATTAACAATTACAAATGTCTTAAGGGTTTTCCCCACCCTATTTATCCAGATTTATGAAATGATTAGGGTATATAATTTTCGTTGTGTTTTTTAGGCTTGTGCAAAATCGAAGGAACTTCGCCGGTCTCCGTCTGTTTCGGCCTCTTCTCGAACGAGACTCGGAAGCTACAATAGTCCTGTAGTGGGGAAGAGCAGCACTTCGATAACGTGGCCCCTTCCACGAGAAAAGCTGACAGCTGGAAAAGAGCTGCTGCCAGACAAAATTGTTGTGGTCGAACAACTACCAGCAGGTGATTTTTTTTTTTAGTGACTTTGAATACTTATCTTACATGACGTCTGACATATGATGCTATGGCTAGCTGACCGTCAGCATTTAGAGACTACCTTATCACTTATCATATCAAAAATGGCTTAAAATCAAGCTAGTCTGGTTTTGAGCTTGTTAGTGTATCACATCATATATATGTATGATCGTATCATCTGACCGTATATTTATATATATGCAGTATAATACCCTACACATATGATACATCCTCACACACATATAATCGTCGTATCATATTCAAATACCGATGGTATGGATGATTTACTTCGGTTTTCGTTCATTATCACTTCTTTTTAACGCAGTACCAAAAGTGTTCCAGTTACTCCAAACTAGCAAATTTTCGAATGCCTATACTGTCATTCTTCCTCATGCTTGGGCAATGAGATGCACACGTACCAACTGTCCTACTTCCACACCGGACAGGATGATTCGAACCTCCCCCCCCCCCCCACCTTTTCATCAATGTATCAACTTTCCAGGTTGCTGCTGTCAAGCTCCTTGTGTATCGCTGTTGTAATAGGGAGAAACTTCTTCCACTTCGTCTCCAGTTTTTCACACAGTTTTTCACACAATTTTATTAATCTGCTTAAATGCAGGGTCTTCGACGTTCATAAGTTGCACTGTTTTATTCTGGCAGTGTTGCAATTGTTGCAGTGGATAGCAATTGCTTCCAAGGCGCGGAGGTGTGCCTCTTTGAATGTGTTGGATTTAAGCATCACTCTTGTCCCTTCCCAGTCAATCGTATCATATCTTAACATATATGCAGTATGGTGTCCTATACAATGTGAGAAAGAAAGAGAAGCCATCTGCCCACACTGGAACTCCTTATCCACGGCTCTCACTTTCACGTTGGAAACAGTGTTGAGCAACTCCAGTTTATCTTAGATGAGACGATACCAGAGCTCAGTAATGGAGATACCAAAAGATATTATTAATATTTCGTTAAAATGGAAACTTGCGGATAAGTTCGCTAGATTCATAATAACATTACTTGACTTTCTTTGTTCCACAATTGGATTCAGAAATACGGCTCACAATTCTTGAATTTTCTAAATCTACATTTAACTTAGAAATGGAAATGTGTCCATTTAATGGACAAAACTAGCGCTGGATTCATGGCTTTTTGCCAGATTACATTTTGGCTGTACAGACACCTTACGGAAAACTAAGGTCGGGCTTAACTGCTGTGGTAGAGTAACTAGTAAGCTCGGCCATGTAAACTGGTGATTAATAACTGATAGTTTGCATGCTATATGGCAACACATACGAAACAAATAGTTAGGCGACCAGGAGGGAGCAATTGGACAATTTGTGCTTCATTACTGCAATTTTCATTTTGCTTCAATACTGTTACCGATACTAAGTCTTTTGATAATGCTTCCAGCTAATTTTTCCATCATTTTTCCAGCTATCTTTCTCATTTAATTGTGTATTGTTTGCTCAAAAGGCCTTCATTCATTTTGTAGATTTTGTTGATTTCGTTGTCTTACAAGTTTCATATTACAGGCTGTTGACAGTGATTATTACACTTAACCTCATTGGGCAGTAACAGACGACCAAAAATTCCTTAAATCTGTGAAATATACTATCTGTGGTCAAAATTATCTTTATAACCGAAAATTATACCGAGTTTCTTATAACCAGTGTCTGCTGTAACACACCCATATTTATTGAAAAGAAGTTTAGGCCCACTTTATGTGCGTATGCGTCAACTCAAATTTCTTAAATACGTTTGTTTCAGATGTTACTCATAGTAATGAGACTAGTGAGGAAACTAAGATGACCACAAGTGTTTCTAAGCCAAAAGACATTTCTACTCCTAACAAGGAACGTTCGGCTCTTGCTGCTAGAGAACATATCCGTACACGACGAATACTAAGGCGAGAGCAACGAGGCCTAGCAGGCTCCAGAAGTCTCTCCGATGGTATTAGCCTTATGATTCCCAAGCAGCAAGGCACTAGCGACAAAGCCGAGAGTCGTCGCCAGTTGTCTCCGCTTGTGCTCGTGCTATCTGACGAGAAAAGCCACTTCTTGGATAGCAGTGTGGCAAAAGACGATGTACCCTCACAGCAGCAGTACATGAATAATAAAAGTAAGGAAACCATTTTTTTGCGTGCGTGTTTATGAAGTGCAGCTTGAAAATATTGTTACCAGTAGTAATGCCAAAAGAGGCTGATTTAAATATTAATACGTTTTCTCCTGCGTGAGGTCATCACAAGAAAATAACACAACACCACAAATATGAAACATTGTTCCTTGAATTTTCGGTTGAAAATTTATTGTGGAGAAAAAAGATGTTAAAAACTCTTCTACAAACTTCGTTTACCTTCTTCAGACATGATGCATAAAGTCAGAATTCGAAAACGACGCTTCAGTGTCTTACCCACTGATCTCTATTCTCCGTTTAAGTATCGATTACCACAGTCAATTGAGTTCGTCAGATACGTCGGGTCGGACCAACCTAGTGATGTGCGGCTAGGCAGGGCGGGGTTCGAGAATATTACGTAACCTTGTAACCTGGTTACTGAGGAAAGAGAAAAAATTGAGGAAATCGTGGTGGCGAGAAAGTTAAGAAGCCCTAAAGACAGATCATAGAATAAAACAAAAAGAATACAAAAAAGATCGCCAAGAACTACTAAAATTTTATAAAGTTTCCAAGGTTGTAGATCGTTTGTGTTCTGAAAAGCCGAAAATTCCCTTCGAATAAATTGACTGAAGTTATTAACTAATTTTAGCTATGTAACAATGGATTCCCTCCTACCAAAAAAGGTAAACAAAATAGGTAAATTCGAGCTTTGAGGAAATTGGACGAAAATTTGAGGAAATAAAGGGCAAGTTACAAGTGCTGTTGCAAGATTCTCGGAGTCTGAGGCAGGGCTGCAAATGTTCATCAGTGTCACGTTGTTGGCGTGAGGTCTTTTTATCAGCCTGGGAACATAAACGTGTGTTTAAAAAAAATTATGTAACTTAGCAATTGACCTATACTTAAATTGCTACTAACGATAACGGCGTGTACTTCAAGGACTCAGAAAAAAATGGGTAACCGTTTGTCAGTTGTACTAGGGAGACAGTAAGTAAAACCGAAGTAGACACTACCACCAAGGAGAACACACACAACTTCACATTTTAAATCATAGAAAATTACAAATGTGAACTGTGTATTCTGCCTGGTGGCAGTGTGTACTTCGTTTTTACATAATGTGCTGCAAGGGCAAGTTGTATGTGTACATGGGTTGGTGATATGTTTTGATCTCACATCTTCTAGGCTTGGAGTCCAAGCCCGTAACTGTTCAGGGAGGCTTGGGGGCTTGCTAACTGAATTTCTGATTAAAATTCAGTTAATTGGAAATACAAGATAGATTATAATAATGTTGCCATTAGTTCGTTACTAAAACCTTCTTACTGAAACCAGGCGATCAGGGAGCATAGTTTACACTTTTTTTCCAAGTATTTTTCAAGTGTCTTTTTTTCTTTTCTAGATTTGGCTATTACTCGTAATTTTGGCAAAAACGAGAAGGAGCGCTTAGAAGGCGTACGTCACAACAACAGGTATAGCTTGGACAGTAGTCTACATTGCCGCATCCCCGACTTGATTAGCGCTGGGGAAAAGGACGTGTCTTCCTCCTTACCTTCTAGTCCCATCTGTGCAAATCCAACTATACAGGATATATACATAGCTGACCATCCAGTCCAGGTATGATCTTTTGATCAACCAAATGAACTAATCTATTGCATTAGTTCATTTGGTTGTTATATTGGCATTGCATTACCTTATAATCGCGTTTTAATTTACATGGACCATTGTGGTAAATTTGGAGAAAATGGAGGGTGTAAATCCAACAAAACCCAATTTTCTTAGCTTACGTCTGTCTAGGGAGAGTACTTACTATGGAAACGTCTACGCTCGCTTTCTCATTACTTATGTGATCTAGATTCAATATAGTGTTAACGTATGCCATTATTCTCATTTATTCACAAATTAAGTTTATTAAATTGTGACTCCTCCAATGTAATTCTCTGTTAAAAACTCATTTCGAACCGCAAAATCCTTGTAACTACGGGATTGCAGGCAATTGCCCACTTGTATTTTTTTTAAATAAAACTTATCAGCGCGATAATATGTACAAAAGCCAAGGGCGCTATAATAACTTATTTCCACTGGGCACTGATTCCATTTTGTATTACAGCTGTTGTGGTAAGCCCTTAGTTGGATCTCCGTGCCAGGCAAACGGCGTTAACTCTAGAATTGCCACAGTTTGTTCAAGTAGGATGTTATGATTTAAGGAACCGTAAGCAATTCCTTATATTTTTTCGGTTTTACCTTCCTGCAGCATTCACACTAGACATGCGTGGCTTAGAACTTTTGTTAACTGCCGATTTGATATAATATTTATTGTAGAATCCAATTGCTTGCATAGATACTATTGTGCTCTTCTCCACAACAAAGGCTTTTATTTTGCTCCCAAGGGAGTTGCTATTAGAGCGTAGAGCTAACTGCTTGAAAATGGTGGCACACACACACACACACATTGAAGTCCCGATCATGCATACCTTTTCCTGTAAAGTATGCGTTGGTTAATATTGGATGAAGCTTTCAGTTAATTTTGTAGCCAAAAAAAACGACGATGGAAGTGGTGGGTTGTATTTGCTATCTTTTATTTGTGAGTTTAGAGCATTTTAAATGGATTGGCACTTACTCCAACGGGGATTTAAATAGGCAATTTAAGGTAGTGTATTTATTACCTTCTATACTACAGTAATGACAAATAAGTTTAGATGTTTCTCTTGCTATAAATGAAACTGATTCACCCTGAAACAAAATGACAGTCCCCACTCATCTAGTAGCATTAACTTTACCTGTTCTGTACAAATATTTCTATAGAAAGTTCTTGTAATTCAAGTAAATAATTGCAGAATACCACCAGAAAATACGAACCTGATTTGTGTTTTAAAAAGATCCGGGGGGGTTAAGTATCCTTAAATTAACATTCATGCAATCCCAAGCCTGTTTTTTAGAGCTTTTGTTTACCGTTTCGCGGCGCAACCATTATATTTTGTTTCCCCACTGCTTATATCAGTAAACAATTTTAATTAAGTTGTTGTTGTCTCCAATTGTAGGTTCGAGGTGATCCTGATGGATGCGTTCTTGACTCTTTTGGGCATAATATTAATGATCATGTGGATGTTCCTCCAGAGGTTAGTACAACATATTTACAGCAGTTTTCAATTTGTATTTTACTTAGTGGTATAATAGCCGTTGCCATCAAATTCAAACTAACCCGACTGACGCGCCTGCTCTCCAAGATCAGTCATGTGAATCCTCTTGCACCATGCTACCAGCAAAATCCCACTGTCCTGTTTATAATGGCAAACAGTGTTCATAGTAGAAAAAATCTTTCTAGCTCTTGCTTACTCTAATTGTTCATAACTATTACCAGGGAAGAAAAAGGAATTGGGGGACTGGTCAGTTTCATTGTAATAGTTAGTGGGCTGCATGTGCTGAGTAATTTAACAATCTTAACCAGCACTTCTGTCTCTGTCTGTCGACAGATGTCCCCCCCCCCCCTCCCACCAGCACTGGTTTAGTTGATATTTGACTAGTAGAAATGATAACTATTAGAAATAGCTGCTTGTCCGTACATTGAGTTTTTATTATTACTTTGACATTGTTTGGTATGTTAAACTGTAAACAGCAACTTTAAACAGCATTTGTTAAAAAAAATCTGCAATCACCCGCATACCGAGGTGCATTATTGAATTATGGGCGGTGCCAAAAAAAGCTGTTAAGTTTTCACTTTTTATTCTAAAAATTAATATTTTCAATACTTTTAACTTTTTTTTTTAGACTATTGTGTACGTAAAGAAAGGGTGGCTTTTAAAGGAGGACTTGAAAAAAGTAAGTATTGTAATTCATTTTGCTGGTATTAATTGTTCTATGTATGATCACCAGTTGAATTTAGCTAAATGTATTAACTTGTACAGTGTTAGTACGTGTTCGTAAGGAAATACATGGTTCGGTTTATTTGTAATGTTATTTGCTGCCCCACTCTGTGGCTCGTCTCTGTACGTCTCACTAGTACACGTCATTTTCCTTCTTAGTCTGTCTACTCTATAGCATTATGAGTGCAATAAGTGTCGCTATGGCAGCGGACGATACAATGATAGCAAAAGGGTCATTGTACTGTTGTAAGGCTTATGACATGTGGCAATACGGTGTTTTGAAACGTGAATAAACCCTTCGCCTAAATTTAAGGGTACTCGACTTGAATTATTCTAGAGCATTCGTTGTGTCCTCAGTAGAAGGCAGGACGTAGCAAAACACTGTTGTATCTGGTGCTTTGTTGCTTGTTAAAAACTTCAGTTATTGTTCTGCTTATTGGCGCTATTTTTTTGAGTAAAGTTGCAGAATTTATATCAATTTTGTAACATAGTGTATATTTAAAGCTTTGTGTATTGTTTTTAGTTTAATATTATCTTTGTTTTACTTGAAGGAATGGGAAAAACAGTGGTTTGTTTTGCGTGGTACGTCACTGATGTTTTATCGCGACCCAGATGCTGAAGACAGTGGCTCGTGCGAAGGACTGTTGGATATGAATCAAGTAAAACGTATTGAGGAAGCACAAGTGGACCGGAACTATGGCTTTTTGTTGGAGGTAGAGATAAGTTTGTTTTAAGTTGCTTAATTCTTCAAAAATCTGGTAAGGTTGTGACAACATATTTTTGGTTTTGATCCGAATCCAAGTCAACACTAGGCGTGTGTGAGTAGAATAATTTTAATTCGAGTCGAGCAGAGCAGAGTTTGTAACCGAAGAGTTGAGTATCGAGCCGAGTTCTAGTATTTGGTAAACACAGTTTGTTGCCAAGTTGCTTTTTAATTTGTTAAGATAATAAAAACAAAGCTGCTGCTTAACTAACTGTGTGCGTCGTGCTTTTCAAGTTCTAAGGATATAACTTGAAAACGGTTTGAGCCATTGGCTTTTAATCTGCACCACCGCAAAACTCTCGTGGAAACAATCAATTTGATATACAGTATTGAAATGTTGAAAGTCGCTAAAAAAAATAAAGTTATCGCGTTTTCAGCAGATTAGGTTTTTCAAGTATGGATGCGAGCAGAGAGCCGAGTACAAGTTGCATACCCTCTACTCGATATTCTCGAGTATTGCACATCCCTTGCCAACAGTATTGTACATTCTGATGCCACTGTATTAAACAAAAATTGTAACACAAATCAACAGAAAAGGGTGTCAATTGAATGATAAGCTTCAACTGTTGTCATTCAAAATTGAAGAAGCAAAACTTTTGTATAAATTTTCAGTTGTAAATTTCATCGAAAAACACTTCCCTTTACTCTTGGGTTATTTTCGTTGTAGATGCTCTTGTCCTTAACTTTTAAGTGCTGTTTCATGGCTTTCCCATCAGGTAGCATCTGCTTGCCAACTTTCCAACTTCCCAACATGCATAGCCACATTTCCTCACTTTTCGTTTTGGATGCGACCGGGATGGCTGTGTTTATTCGTACAACGTCCAGTAATTTGTTTTCTGGCGGGATTACTACGTGCATCCATAGAAAGACACCAGGAGATTGTCGCTCGCTCCGTAAGAGGTGTCGGACATACGATTTTAGGAAATGATCCTTGCGAAGTTTGCTTTCTACACTCTCAGGACGAAATAGTAAAAATGGAACGAATGTGCCCCCAATCAAATCAGAAGAAGTAATAAAGAGATGACTTCGTCAGATTCTGCATATAGCTTCCTCGACATCAGTTATAATGGTGTACTGGAACTTCAAAAGCTGACTAGTTTTTACGAAATTATTGATAAACCTATATTCAGGGATTTTTCTGTGTAGTGTATTTTTCCAACTTTATTTCCGAAAATTAATTCTCATCCGTGTATATTTGACCAACACCGCCAGTCGGACTGATCCAATTCTATATATAATCGCCATTGAACAGCCTTAAACTTAATACAGTAGAACCTCGATTATCCAAACCCCGATTATCCAAACACACTTATTATCCGAACTCCCATTTTTACAAACTTTTCAGAAATTGCCGTTTTTAGAGAAGGAATAACCATTGACTTTGCTTTATTTTGTTCCTGGAGTCATTTCATGCAACATTTTCTTTCCAGTAGTAGTACATACTCAACCATAGTTCAAAAACATTAAAACTGAGTAAAGAAAAACGTGATCCAGTTTTATTTTGCTTGTAAATAGGATTATCCGAATTTTCGATTATCCGAACGCCCTTTGGTCCCAATTAGTTCAGATAATCGAGGTTCTACTGTAGTACTAAAATGGCTTCATTAATACAGACATCGAGGGAAGATAGTAATTCTCTTGTCTTTTAGGTGCAGGAGCAAGAAACTGTGATGTTGTCTGCCATAACGAACGGGCTTCGCAACAGCTGGATGCAAGCTTTATGCAAGGCGGCTCGTCTGGCAGAGCCGGTGAGAGACTATGTGATTCCCTTAGGGGAGAGAATAGAGAAGGAGATGTCCCTCTTGAAACAGCTGAACAACAGTGAATCGAGCAGCACGGGGCAGGGTGATGTACCATCCAGTCCTAGATCGGGCGTGTCATCTGACGATGAGTTTAAGACTGCCTCCGAAGCCTCGGGCCGGATGGAAGATTACTTGGAATTGCCGGAAGAAGATGTCGATCCTTCTTCATCATCTTCTCGAGCGCTTCCTCCGTCGCCGCCTCTCAACCGGACTCCTATCTCGAGGGTTAAAGAACGTGCACGAACTCGGAATACGCGAGTAACGACGGAGTCGGAAAAAGTGAAGAAAAGACGAAGCCAGAACCATCGATCTAGTCGGCAGGCCAATGATGACTTTGCTAAAGAGTTGGTGTATGGTAGCGATCATGAAATGGATGGACCTAGCTCTCGTCTTTCTTCGGTTGAAGCTAGAGAATCGTCGAGAAAGGTAAGTTATGCATTTTAAGTTGTATGATAACTAACTGTTGGGTTTTCTGGTAAGTGCGAGCTTTAAAATAATTCTGAGAAATCTGCTTGTTGATCCTAGTTCTAAATTGCTGTTGGACCTTAAAGAAATATATAAAGTTTATTTTCATCGCTTGGCTACTCACTAATAAAAACAAATTATGCGTAATTAAAAATCCTTATTTTAGGCTGGGCCTTTTTCTTTTAGAAATCGTATGCGGGCGGAATTTTATTTTTTATTATTGAGGAATTGGTGTTTTTTTTCTGTAAAATAAAGAATACCACTTCATAATCAGCTTGACACGTATCCATAAAATTATTTAATGATAAGAATGGTAATTTTATATTTTCATTTCTCACTAAGGACTATTTTCGTTCTGTAACTGCTATTTTTCCCTCATCGTATCTTTTTATTTCCTCTCAAAATGTCGGTGCGGGCGGGGCCTGAGAACCAACTTTTCTTTTTTTAATGGCCTTAAAGATTCAGTTTTTATGTCAAATCACCGTAAATTATGTAAAGGAAAAAGGAAAACAAACACTGAAAATCTTACACTACAAATAAAATATTACGGTACAGTGCGCTAAGTATTTATTGCGGTAGTGAAATGTTTTTTGTTGTGTTGTAGGGTGGTAAATCTGTTGCATCCGATGTGCCCGAAGCCATGCTTGTTGGTTTGCTGGAACTGGAAGTAGAATCTCTCAAAAATCAACTTCAAGATGCACAAAACCAGCTGAAGCATCGATGCAGCCACGATTCAGTGGACGGCAAACATTCATCATATTCGGAGCATGTAAGTTTAGAAATACATACTTCAATAGAAACTATTGACTGAGTTATGCTAGTTTTATAGTTTTGTATATTGAAAATATTCAACATACACCACGAGAAGATAAATATTAACTCAGACCTGAATTTGGTACATTGGAATGTCAAAATCATCATTTTGATCAAAATTGAATTTTACCAATACTCAAACTGCTTTAAATTACCGGTAACCGGCTATTACTGTGACATCTGAATGACATACTTGTTGAAAAAATGAAAACACGAAATCACAAATGAAACGTCACTATTTTCTGTAATTTTCGGTGGTATGCGCTTTGTAAAAGATACAAATGACTGTTCCGACCATCTTCTTCAGAAGCACGGGCACACTATAACCGTAAGAAGATCACATCACTCAGAATTAATACACATTTTGAGTGATGTGATCTTCTTGCTGGTAGCGCGCCTGTGCTTCTGTTGAAGGTGGTCGGAACAGTCGTTTCTTTTTTCCCATCTTTTACAAAGCACATACCACCGAAAACTCAAGAGAACTAATGACTTTCTTCATTTGTGACTTTGTGTTTTGCTTTTTCAACAAGTAACTTGAAATACCTAATGAACCAACTTTTGAGAACAAATTGCATATTCTGTTTGAATTTGTCGAGTAGTGCACACACTTACTACTTGGTGATTATGGTGGCTCAGCAATAGCAGAGCTACAGGACATACGCCGATCTAATCTGTAATTGGAATAAAACCATGGCAAAATCTCTACCTAACATGTCCCTTATAGAATTTTTTCTTTTTAGGTTTGGGAAAAATCTGTAAAACTACTTCTCTAATTATGGAATGTATGACCCTCTTTTGGGCAGTGTCTTAGGCTCCTGGCATAATAGGCAATTCAAGTGTTAGTCTCAGGTGTTCCTCACCACTCACTCTACTTATATGCGTAGACAAGACACGTATATTTAGGGAGTCCCTTGTCCATCAGCTAGACAACTTTTGACTTCCACAAGTCCAATGTATAGTTTGTTCCACATTATGTTTTCAGAAAACTGACTGGATGAGGACGCGTTTGCTTGCACTAAGAGTCCAAAAACATGTGGATATCGCATGTGTAGACTCAACAAAGTTACTGTTAGAGTTTACGAATGGAATGTTTACGGATTTTTTGCACTCGTAGTGGAAGAAAACATGGCATCGTACAGTCAGTTTTCTGAAAACATAATGTGGAACAAAGTATAAATGATTAAATTCTGCATTTGAGAGCAGAATTTACAATTTAGTAATAAAGGCTCACAGATGATGTATACCACTGCAGCAAACAGTGATTTATTGTACGGATATTTTTTTAGGCACATGCATTGAAACCGAATCCTTTACCTCTGGATACAGATTTTGATTGTCCTGTGTCAACATGGAGGCAGAGAATGATCAGCTTAGAAGCACAAGTGAGTTGTTAACATTTGGTTTATTTTTAGTGTGTTGTTAGTTCTCTTTAGGTTCGTGTTTTTGGTATAAATGGCTTCCCATTTTGTTCTTCCGTTGTATATTCTACAAGTTAGTGAGTACCAATGAACACTCGTTAAGTCGTAATACTTCTTGAGCTAAACCATAATGAATGCTGCATGTAAATTCAATGAAAGAGGCATGTTTAGCGTGCATTAACGTAAATAATTTGTATTCCTTTGATGAAATTCCGGCATGTCTGGCAGCAAATATTGCTGATTACGAAGATTAAAAAAGTTTGGTAACTGGGTAACGTTGTTAACATGACGGCAGGGCCAAAGACATTGTAAGCATTGCTTTGCCTAGCAATAGTCATTTACTTTTCGGAGTTTCCGTCTTCCTTTGTTTTCTGGCATAGTGTGCTCCATTTTGAAGTGTAAAACTAACTCGGAGAGCGAACCCTGACTGGGTGTGGGTTGCTCACACACTCGCGAGCCTCGAAAATATGTAAATTTGAGGTAATAGATGGATGACATATGCAAACATGACCAACAATCAAGTTAAGTTCACATAATACATGTGCCCTTCCTGAGGACACCTTTGCCAAATGTTTGGCGGGATAGCAAGGACTTTATGCATAAATTGCTGATTGATTGAAGTTCCGTTTAAAACCTTTTTTGCTGTTTCAAATTCTTACAAAAAGTCTTTCTGATCTAGACGCTATTTTTGGCATTTACCATCCTTGGAAACCTGTTTGTATCGCCAAAAGCCCTTAAAGTAACCATTTTATTTATGGTAAGAACAAAGGAAGGCTACTTTAACTGGCTTCAGTACAGTAGTTGGTCGCCTCCAGGACTGATACTGTGCTTCTTTAAGCGCTTGACGTGGCAAACCTGCAGTCATTATTTTTTGTAACTGATCAGAAATGTCTAATGCCTAAATGCGCATTTGTTGTTGTAAGTTGAAATGCATATTTTGACTTTCCTCAAGATACTAGTGGTAGCAACGGTTAAACGTGTAACCGATAACCGTGGCAAGTTCGGTTAAACGGATTTTAATTTCCGTGTTCGTGTAAACGTAATCTACCAAGATAGCATCGATGGACATGCAGCGCGACTTAGTTACTTGACTTTCACTACTTTTCTCCCTCCCTCCCCCATCACCAACGGCCAAACTTCTAAAGTAGTCTCGTCCAAGCAACCCGGAGTATTTCGCGCACATGCATTTAACTGAGCTGTCAATCGTGGTTACAATTGGATCGCCAATCATCATAGCTACGTCTTTTTTTCACCACGTGTGCCAAGTCGGGTAATATTTTTCCTACAATGCCACCTTAAGAAAGCTTCTGCTGAGACAGTTAAATGTGAATTCTGCGGTACAGTTTTAAAATATGCAGGCGGATCAACTGGATCCATGAAAAATCGTCTTGGTGGAAAACACCCTACACCGCCAGCCGGTGAATAATTGACTATCAGATCCGTCTTTAATCCAAAAAATGTGGATCCAGCACGTACCAATTAAACCTACGATTGATTAAACAATGGTCTGCATTTATTACTAAACTGTTACTGAATATACTAAACATTTTTTTTAACAATTGTTTTGTGAACATTGTTAATACTCGGTTACACGGTAACCGAATGTTTTAAAAATAGGTTAAACGTTTAATGAAATAACCGGTAATTGCGATCACTACAAGATACTAACCTTTAATTGTTAAGTAGCAAAAGCTAAGCTTAAATCTGCTTAACTTAATGTTCAATGCCCAATACTCTGACAAAGGTGCTTCGCAGGCTCTTCACCATTGCCAACATTGCTTCCAATCCATGCTCTGAATGCGCAAGAGTTTTATGGTTAATTTTGTATCAACAATTTTTTGGAGTTATGTCGGATATGGAAGTATAATCATTGAAAGACATGGTGTGATAGTCATCCAGCCTGCAGAAAGTGCAGGCCATGCAGCTTTGTGTTTAGCTTTGTAAGGAATTTTGCCTGGAACTTACAGAGGAGTAGATTTTGGTGATTTAAAGACATGGAAACCTTTGGACAAAAAATAAGACCAAAACAAACGGGCCTCTTCTCATTGTTCACTAGAAGCCACTTTGAAACCGGAATTTTGAATTGAGCCCTCTAGACTATTTGCAGATTGCCTACCAGATTGTATGTAATTTTTTAAGTCTTAACGAAGCGTTAGAAACGAAGTCAAACTTGTCAGATCCGTAAGGGATTGCTAAGGCTAAGTTAGTTGTGCCTACCTTGCCTGAGAATACGGTTTTGGCCGACTTTATTTTAATTTCTGCAGGTTCAATTGCGGAAAAGTTCAGGGCTGGTGATAACGTGGATTTAGAGGGTAAATTAACTATGAAAGTGATAACGACAGCAAAGGATGTGATCACACCGCTGGCCAAAAAGTTCAAGGTTGTGAATGACTGTCTGTCGCCTCCCGCGCCTTATGGGGAGTCAGTTTCGATTGGTGTCAGCTCACTGCCGTGGAATCTGGATGAAAGTGGGTCTGTTTCACCCAGTTGCAAAACGAGTTTAGGGTTAAGTGGAAATGGGAAGTGACCTTGACCTCTTTAAATGCGACTAAGTATAAAAGTAAGGTATCAACTGGGGCAAAGTCAAACGGAACAGATTTTCTGTAGTTACTAGCGTGAGTGACAAATTGGCCGCAGGAGAGGCGTCAGGCTCACCAACCCTCAGCATACTTGGAGATATTATGATGGCAATGTTAGGACTTAATCTCCTGTGTTTTATTATGGCCTTGTCCGAACAAGAGACATACGATTTCTGTATTTTAAACCTGTTTCTAAAGCTCACCCAACACTTATTCGAGGCCCAGTGTTTGTTCGAGACGTGGCACTCCTTTCAAGACATGGCGCTTCAATGAGAAAATACGGAAATTGTTTGGTTTAGTTTTGTAGCTGTTAATTCTGTTTATTAATCATCGATTGACTCCAATTTCACTTGGATCCAGACTTTTTCTTTATTCGTTATTTGTTTCATCTGATTATTTTAGGTAGCAGATTTGACACAACGTCTTTTAGATAAAAACGAAGAGGTAGAAGAGAAAAGCGATCAACTAAAAAAGTTAGAAGATAGCCAACATCGTCATGGGGATCTATTGCAGCGCTACCATAGTCTTCGCAACCGTTTGCAACAGCTTGAAACACTGGCTACTACTTCAGAGCGAGAACAAGCACTTCAAGCTGCGTATGAACAGTTAGAATCAAGGTATGGTCGATTATCTTTTATTAACGAACAAATGCAAATTTGCTCTTAAATAATATTTGTAATAATGATTGGCAAACTTTAAAGTTGTAAACTCTTGTGTACTTTGTGAATAAGATCACTGAGGCTCAGTTATACTCATAGATGTTTCTTTTGTTAGGATCTGTGGTGTTTACAGCATTAATTTGTATTATCTGTAGGAACACTTCAAAGTAATCAGTAAAAATATGCCAAACCGATAGCCTCGACGAGAGCTTCTGATGGCCTGGATTAAAAGTCATTAGCCTAATTTTCAAGTTACACAATCAGTTAAGCAGCAGTTTACTTATTACTGTACCCATGTTCAACGAATAACACAAACTTGACTCTATATTCCACTCTTTTGCTGCAAACTCAGCTCCACTCAACTCCACCCGCATAACTCCAGTACGCAGATACAACAATTTGAGTTGAGTCAAGCCGTGTTTGCAGCAAAAGAGTCAAGTATGCAGTTAAATTTGTTATTTGGTGAATGCGGGTAATAATTCAAGTAAGCCGCTGCTTAACTGATTGTGTGGACCCATATTTACAAAGGGTTCACCAGGTTTAAGTCCATAACTTGAAAACTGAGCTAATGACTTTTATTTCATGCCATCAGAAACGCTCGTCGGGGCAATCGGTTGGGCATATTTGAACGTAAAACGGAAAAAAAACGGTAACCAGTATTTACTACTTTTACTGTGGCGATTCAATGACATTATCATAAAAATTACGCTATTACCACACATGGACGAACACACAAAAAGTGCACTTAAATTTTGGGTGAATACACACAGGGTCTGTGCTAATGCTATCGCCTTCTTCAGAAGTAAAAACGAAACACAAAAACGTTCTCAAAGATCACCTCATTTTGAAATTCGTGCTGCTAACCACTAATCTATACAGTATGGGCTTGCCACTTTTGGCCGAGTGAATAAAAAAATCGGCCGAGTAGCACCTTATGATAAAATTTTTTTTTTAATGTGGCTGCTAATCAGCGAGCCGAATTCAAGTAAAAATGCATCCTTCGCTCATATTTCATTAGTTTCGCACGTACCTATTCAGTACGCGTTGTTGGTTCACAAGTATTAAACTTTCAATTCTACGATTTTAGTTATATGGCGCCTTGGCACGCAATAGCACACAATACTAGGTTTAAGTTTAGAATTATGTTGTGTACACAGACAAAAAGCCTGCATCCTGAAGTGAAATAGTCGTGCCATATTTGAATTGGTTTGTGACATTTTTAATCTTTTACGACACAATTTGTAAAACATTTGGTTTGTGTACTTAATGTCGGATGTCAACATTAAGTAAAAATAATTGCTGAGGGTTGATCATAATAGCTCTTTGTTTGGTTGCAGATATTTGGGAGAAAAAGCCACATGGGAAGACGAAAGCACCAACTTAAAAACGCAGATAAAGCAGTCGGCTCGCAGTGAGATTGTGGAGCAGTTGGAAGAGCGATTGGAGGCTAGTGAGAAAAAAATCTTAACTCTGGTTACTGAGATGGAAGAGTTGAGCCGGGTACGGGAAAAGAGAGTTGGGGTATTGCATGCAGAGATGCAACAGCGAGAAATTGAAAATCAGCAGCTACGCAATCATATTCAGCAAGGCTCTCATTCGCAAAGTTCTGATGTCAAGCGTCTTGAGGCTATGCTAGCAGAGACCATGGCTACTGTAAAAGACCGCGATATGACGGTACAACAGTACCAGAGCGATGTTATAACTTTAAAAGCAGCTCTTGATAAAACCAGCGGGGAACTAGTCGACGTTGTGGACAAGCTACAAAAGGCTGTGGTGGAGAACGAGTTACTTCGATCAAAAGTGACAGCCCCCGACAACAGGGATGCTAGTTGTGGTGACAATGTTTCAACCGAGATTCAGTTACGTCTTGATAAAGCTAATCATGAAATTCAGGTATTGAAACGGTCAGTGAAAAGTGCTCACAATGCAAGTGACGAATTTGAGCTGCAGTGTATTCAGTTGAAGCAGCAAATCAAAAGTACCGAGGAGGACTATAAGAGCCAACTACACTTGATGGCTGTGCGTGTTGAAGATCTAACAACAAAGCTGAGCAGCTCGGAGAAGACAAACCGCCAGTTGAAGCAGAAGATGAGTCGGCAAGAAAACAAAGAGCAGCGGCGAACACGATCACTTAAAGGGAAAGAGGCACTTACTATATCCAAGGAACTGGAGTTGAAACTTGGGGAACTAGAAAGGAAGCTGTGTGTTGTGGAAAAAGGTATGGAACCCAAGGCAGAAGAGGCAGCTTCTTTACCAGAGCATGCATGCGATAATTCTTCGCAGTTGGAGAATGCTGTCACAATTCAAGTTGGCAATATCCAGACTGCTGGGACACCAGAAAGCTCACTCGAAGATTCGCTCAAGCTGTTAGCTCGAATAAATACTTTGGAGAGTAAAGTAGATGGAGCAGCACAGAGGTTGACACAACTTGTTGAACCAACGGCTGCGGCCCATTTGGACTCAGGAAAACACAGAGGCCATAAGGATGGAGGAATGTTAAGTTTATTCAGTAGTCACCAAACGGAACTGCCTCCTTCAGAACCAAAGGATGCCAACAAGTTAGTTGATCATTGTGTTGAGCTAGCCGAGTGGGTGTCCAAGCGTTGTATGTGCAGTCAGCATGCTAACTGGACGACGCTACGAAGTAGGTTTTCGGCAGCTAAGTCTTCAAAGACGACTTCTGCCACCAAAAATCTTAGGAGCAGGATTCGTGCCCTTAAAGACTTGCAGCAGAAGAAAGATGAATTTTTGACCACAAAAAGAACACTCCTAGGGCAGCTAGGTCTACTCGGGAAAGAAGCTAATGTAGGCATTGCTGCTGATAAATTAGCCCACCAGTCTATTATGGTGGGCCAGATGGCGAACTTAATACGAAATTCAAAGTCATCTGTTCTTCTCGTAGAAAGAATAAGAGAGATTAAAAATATCTGTTGTCGTTGGGTCCTGTTAACAAATACCTTACAACGTAAAGAAAAGCAGACTAAACTAAGTGATGCTGCTAATATTGAAAAGCTCTTAAAAAGGCCCTCATTTGCAAAGGGGAGCTTAGATCTCGATTTTTACGAAGAAATGTTGAAGTGTGAAGATGCTGGCCAAAAACAGATTGATTCTTTTGCACTCTCTCGCGTGAAGTATTTAGCAAGTATACTTGCACGCAAGACACTGACGGAACATCCTGCTTTAACGTTAAGCACAACTAACGTAAACAAAAGTGACACTGAAAATTTGACTCCTGATCCGTTATCACAGAAGCTAATGGAAACTGAGATGAAAAGAGTCGTGACTCGTTTGCAAAGCATTTATGAACAAGACGTGAAACTGGAACTTGAGACATGTTCGCTTTTATTGCATTGTCCAGGACCAGTGGCCGAAGAAAGAACGAACATTGTTTTGAGTCGTTTAGAAAGAGACATGGTGTCAGCGTTAGAGGTGTTGCGTGAGGAATATCGTAGTTGTCTTTTGCAACTTCAGGCTGAAAAAAAGCCTTGCCTCGGAGAAGAAGTTAGTAAGAACGAGGCCATGGTGCAACTTGCAGAATACATCAGTATGATTGCGCACCATGCCATCCTTGCTGGGCATACCGACTATCTGAGAAACAACTTCTTTCCGTCAGAAACTGTGGGCGACAAGGAAGAGCATGCTTTGCTTGACGAGGTCTTGTGTCAGGAGCTGGATCTGCTGCATAGCACCGAGCTTGCCGTTCGCGTGTTGGAAGATGTCAGCTCTGATGAATCTTTTGCCGTGAAAGGCTTACAGGTGAGCCGTTGGACTTCTGCTCAGGATATCTTGAATACCAGCCCTGATGGCAAGCCGTCATATTTTTTACGAAGCTATGAAGCTAGAGCCCAGCGCAGTTTCCGCCAACGTGGACAGCGTTCAGTTACCATGCCGGTGAGTGCCATGCTGGCAGCAGCGGCAACGGAAAAGGATGCGAAGAAGGTCACCTGTTCAGATTGTGCTCAGTCTCAGTTGCAAATTAAAGCAATGCGAGAAAAACTAATTCAGGAGCAAGAAGCGGCAAACGAAAAATTGCAAGAAGTCGAAACGAAGTGGAAGGATGAACTCGATGCACTGGTATGTATTACTTGTAACTACTGTTTTCTTAACATTGCTAGGAACTTCAAAATGCATGCAAGTCCACGTTGTAACTAGGGATAGACCGAATCCGAATCCGAAGCCGTATCTTTAGAATTTTTAATGTCGATTTTTCAATAACTTTGCTATTTTTTGGACAATTTGGACATTCCAATACACCTTTCGAAGCATTTTTTCGCTAGCTTCCCAATGGAGCTAAACCGTTCAGAAGTTATAAGAAAAAAACCGGTGAATAAGTTGTGAAAATGTGTACTCAAGTCTTTAAACTCTACTCAGTTTACTACAGTTTATTCAGCTAGAGAGAATATTTGGTTTGTATAAAATGCAAAGGGCAGACACAATCTACAAAGGTTTTATTTTGGATTCGGTTAGGATCCGGATCCGTTCACCAAATCTTGTAAATTGTCCGGATTTGGTAAAAGTAGATTCGGTCTATCCCTAGTTGTAACTCTCGCTTCGTATTAAATCGCTTGTCACGAGATCGTCTGGGAGAGAAGCCACGGATTGCATTTCCCAGCCTCGGCCAGTTGTTTAAACAACGCCAAATCTTATTTTATCGAAGTGATGCTTAGTGGCGTTTCTATGCACCCACCTGAACTGGCGTTAGCGGGAGAGAGAGAGAGACGCAATTTATGTCCCTGTCGATCTTGTTTCATGTTTGTTTCAATGCAGCTGCTTACAAATTGTTGCGTACCTGGACTGATCACAGCATGAGTTATATTTTTCACGCTTTTTCAATAGGTAGAAAACTATGTAGCATAATTTTAATGTGTGATAACAGTTAAAAGAAGTACAATCACTCGTTCGACAGCTGGCCACAAAGGGTCGTACCCCAGAGTGGCATATGAAACATGGAGTAATGTTAATATGGGCACTCCAGCGTCACCGAGTTTGTAAACTCAAAAGTTTTGTTAGAAAAATCAGTCTTTTCTTTCATCTTTGTTCTGGAAATAGCTAGGTTTCATTTGACATTGATCCTTTCCTCAATTCTTGGTGCAATATGACGACCAAAACTTGTCGAAAATATTCTGATGTAGGACACTTAATTGTGATTGCAATATTTTTCTTTCTTTGGTTAATTACTAGTTGTAAGGCTGCTGTTCACTTAATTTTCTATTGATCAGTTCACCCGCTAGCGAATTGATCACAATAATGAAGTTCAAATCCACAAATTAGATTTCAAATACCAACAACCAATTGTTCCAAATTTTGTAAACGCAAATTCTATAAATTCAGATGAATGTATCAGGTGCATGGTTTCACAAATATCTTTAAAAGCATACCGTATGTCTTTAAGAACTGTACAAAGAAAGAAATCTGTTTCTGTTATAACTCAATCAGTTCTGTTTCGCTCCTGTATAACAAAAAATTTGTTATGAAAATAGAAATTTCCAGGTCTCATTGCTTTTGGTACACAGAGCTTGACTGTAAAGAATTTATCTTTACTTTCCACATTTTTTTCCCGTAACATTTCTAGTACCAATAAGCCCAAATATAAAACGAATAGCAGTTTATATTCTTTGTAGTTGCCGTAAACATTATTGTTTTCACTGTTCAATTTTTTTTAAAGGTAGAAGTATACAACCCATTTTAGTTTTCATCATAGTTTTCATCATTGGTTTCAGGAGCTAGAACATAAAACTACCATTTCTCGTTTACAAGACAAACTTGTAAACGTAGAAAGGAAAAGGGTCTCCGTACGAACCGAGTGTGAACAGCAAATAGCAGCCTTACGTGAAACGTACGGCCAAGAAATTGCTAAGAAGAACGACACTAAATTTAATGATGAATCCATTCGGCAACGGTACCAAGCAGAAATAGAACAACTGCGGGTGAGTTAACTTCTTTTAAATTATCGGGTTGTACATTCGTATTGCAGAGAAATGTATTTTCACGTCAGATTAAAAAAAACACCATCAGTTGAAAGATATAACGTGCGGTGTTAAGTGGTGTTTTGTGTATCAAGTCTTTTAATTGTTTGAGTCACAATTCCGAGAATTACGGAGAATATTACCGCTAAACTTCACAACGATGACACCTTCAATTTCTTGCGAATTTTCAATGGCAAACAGCTATCTTCCTCAGGCACTTTGACGTATCGGCCTCTTTACACCTACATCGTCTGCTATGAATTTATAACTTCCGCTCCTCGCAGCCTCCCGTATTTCGTGGGCAGCGCGTTCACTAGCTCATCAAGCTTTCACTGTCGGCTAAGCTGTTGTTTCAGGTCCCTTCCAATGATGTTTTCAACCCGGTAAAATGCAGGCCCTTGAATGTTCATCAATGATGCACCTCCAATTTCATGCAATCATATGGCTATTGATTCTAAGCATCTCAGATGCCTGTCATTCTTAGGATTTGAAGTTACTATCATCTCAACTTTCTCCCATCCAATACTATGCTTAGACTCTATGCAGTGAGCTGCGATGCTGTTGTCTTCCTTCCCGTTTCTTATATTGGCCATGTGTTGCCCCATTCTTGTCCTGACTCCTTTCCTTGTCTCTCCTATAGTATACTGCTCACTGCATATATGCTCACTGCATGGAGTCTAAGCATAGTATCGGATAGGAGAAAGCTGAGACGCTAGTGACTTCAAATTCTAAGAATGACAGGCATCTGAGATGCATAGAATCAATAGCCATACGATTGCATGAAATTGGAGGTGCATCATTGATGAACATTCAAGAGCTTGCATTTACCCGGGTTGACAACATCATTGGGAGGGACCTGAAACAACAGCTTGGCTGACAGTTGGAAGCTTGATGAGCTAGTGAACGCGCTGCCCACGAAATATGGGAGGCTGCGAGGAGCGGAAGTTACAAATTCGTAGCAGACGCTGTTGGCGGTTAGGAATTCGTAGCAGACGTTTTAGGTGTAAAGAGGCCGATACTTTGTCAAAAGTGCCTGAGCAAGATGGCAGATTGCCATTGAAAATTCGGAAGACATTGAAGGTGTCTTCGTTGTGAAGTTTAGCGGTAATATTCTCCATAATTCTCGGAATTGTGACTCAAATTTGACGAACTTTCACAGAAATATGACGAGCGTTGTTTTCTTTTAATTGTACATTTAATTTCTAATTGGTTTCCCTGCATAATGCATAACTATTGTTATGCATGTCCTGTGGCAGAATCGGAGTGACGGACGACACTACGTCGCAGTATGGCAGGCTGTGGTGCAGTACGATTTATCCTGCATTTTTCTTTCGTGGTCTTCTTTTTGCGATAATTTTGCCAAAAATTTACTGATTTTGACCTTCAAATACACCGTTGGAACCATTTTTTCGAGTGCTTTTGAATGGTGCTATCTTCAAGACGATAGGTTGGGTCGTTCTCAAGTTGTTTAGAAAAAAAGTAACTAAGAAAGGGTCTTGGAAAAAAGTTCTTGCCAGAAACTATTTAATGAACCCAAATGGGTCTAATTGAAAATTGTGCACAATGTAAAATTCCACTTTCACCCACTACCTGCAGACCACAAGACTCCCTCCCTCTCCCCGCAGACCGTGTTTTGTTTGTAAAAAGCGTGTCGCAGACCGGCTGAAAATGTTCTGGTTCAGAACTTTCATGACTAAGTTTGGTATTTACGAGGAAGAATCCCCGACACAATCTTACTGGTTTATGAACTTAAATCCGCACAATAGGCCCATAGTATGGATGTGGAAAATTTGAAGTGAATCAGACATTGGGTTCAAACGTTATTGTGTCGACAGACTGATACCACCACAGGATGAGAAGCTGCTTTGCTCTGCTTTGGACCACCCGTGACGAAAAATACACACTATTTATGTCGGGGAAAGTCATTTAGAGCGACTTCGTCTTTGGAGAATCTAGCTACATTGTTTAAGTTTGAATATTTTGTTGCTTTTGCTTTTGAGCAGGCTGGCAGGAGAAGGCCATAATGCCCAACTCCCATCACCCCAAACTTATTTCAGGGCTGTAATATACACTGGTACCCAATACCTACCATTGTTAAAATGCTGTTATTACTGCAGTTTGCAAAATTTGCTGAAAATTGGTGATGGTCCGTAAAGCTACAAAGGTTCAACGTTTCTGTAAATAGGGAAACAAAATCTCACAGCACCAAACTTCCAAGTATTGACTTGGTACCGCTACTGTCTGAAAAATTACAGGTATGTCGACGGTAACTTAACACCCCCTCTACGAAATAGTGAGTTTCTACTGTGTGGTTGTGGTCCGTATGACCAGCCTCCTGAAGAAGATGATTGCAGGTCTAGCGACGTTGATGACATTTATGTGTAAGGGAGCGCCTTTGTTCCATGGAAACACTTTGCTAAGTCCATCAATCACTATTTACCCGACACGTTTTGTCAGAAACCGCCGCCTCCTATGGTTAATTCTACGGACCCTCCACGTAACACGAATTTGGATTCCGTGCCCCCACCGTCCCATCACCTCCTTCAGTCTCTGGTCGTTTTCAGCAGCTTTTGGTTGCTGCGTGAAGATGAGTGACCTCTCTCAGAGGGCCACCCGCTCCCCCTTCGTGAACCCAAGAAAAGTTTTTTCTCTCTGGCCAACAGTGTGTGAGCCCCTAAGCGTGCTTGCTATCGTATATTCTCTGAAGCCGGATTTATTACTGAACACGCTCATATGGAGCTGCTCGGCTTTCGCCTTTCTTCTCCTACTGTAATCAAGACGCCCCTTCGCCAGGCAAAGACAAAAACTTGTCGGTGGTGTCTTCAAGCAGGTTCTCATTCTGACTTGGCGCACTCAGCCTCCACCACTGAATTGAGGGCTTACATGGCTGAGCTAGCGGCTTCCAGGACTAACACCATGCTGGATAACTGCCGTCAATTGATAAAAAGGGCTTTGTCCTTTAAAAGGGGACTCGTTCAACTGGAGCCTCCAGGTCATGGTGAATATGGTACTGCGACATCACAATACGTACCTGGAGTCTGCTTCCAACATTCCTACAGACGTTTTGATGATCTTTGCCCGCTTACTGTGCACTCGTCTTCAAGGCTTTTCGGTCAACTGCTCTCCTTGGCACCAGATCTTCGAGAAAGGTTAAGCCTTCTCTGGTTCCGAAGCCGGCAGCTCAAAGCTAAGCAGAACCCTTTTTGTCCGGGCCTCTTTCGGCGTTCCGCCCCCTTCCGGGGCCTCCCTTCCTCCCTACCAAGTGGGTCAGGAAAAAAAAGGGAGGGTGGGGGGCAACCCCAGAAGATCATATCAAGGAAGGGCACAGCAACCTCCACAACCTCTACAGGATAGGATGAGTCTTATTATTACCAAGATCAAGGCAGTCATATCTTTCGTATGGACAAAGGTGCCCCGTGGGGCAGGGTTAATGATCCCTCTATCCCCGTTCTAGACATTTTTGTGAGATACTCCTGCGCCCTTTAAATGACGGGTTGGGGCAGGCCACGGCATCGCTTGCAGGATATGGACGCTGTCAACAAAGACTCGTCCTGGTTTCAGCGTAGTAGAAAAAAGCTATAGCACATAACGCGGGACAAGGTGGCCTGATGGTTAGCATGACCGTTTCTTGTGCCCGAAGTCCCGGGTTCGATTCCGGCCTCAGTTACCCCTGGCATTTTAGGGAAGAGAAAGGCCTTATGATGTTTCGTGCTCATGTCGATTGAGGCATGTAAAATAGGGATGGGTGATAATGAAATTTCGACTTAAGTATTTAAAATACCATATTGTCTTGCATAATTATAATCTGCACTCGCAGATAAGCCACACCCATAAAAAAAAATGCACGCATTCCGAACATTTTCTGCACAATTCATGACGTGTTGAGATGTGAAAATATTGATATTAATTAATCAACAGACAACCACTTTATGTTGTAACATTAATCGTGATGAAAGCAGTGACCAGTCATTTTTCTTATCCATTTGGAGGCCATGTTTGTTTAAAAATGTAAGTTAGATGGTTTTTTTAGAAATAATTTCAGAACGGTTACAGCTAGAGACTTGAAATTTGCACCGTTGAAAAGCTGGCGAAAAAACAGTTAAAATGGTGTATTTGAACAACAAAATTGGGTAATATTTACCAAAATTATTGACAACTTCACGCTCCGATGTGAACAAGACGAAATGACCCCGAAGCTGCATTAATCACAAAACACGAAAAGCATTGCGATGACACTTGTGTGTGTTGTATATCGCAATAATTTCGAAATATTGCAATACGCCCATCCCTAATATAAAAGAACCTAGGAATTTCTGATGGGATATACCTAGAAAATTGTCCCTTTCGTCTTCTGACACCATGGCTTTGGCTGGGAGCGCGTCAAAAGCTAAAGCTATAGCACATAACGTATGGTCACATGCTTGTATTGTAGTGGTCATTGTTCCTATGTTGGCGGAAAGACAACATGGGGCAGTAAACACGGACTAATGCTTCGTATCTGTGTGTGTGTCGGTTAAGGAACGGAGTTAAGGACAATGCCACCGTGCCTCCCCTCATTATTGCCACTGACCATGCGCCTGGATATTGAAGATCTACCCAAGCCCAGCACTTCAGGGTGCGTGGATCCAGATTGCATTGGGTACATTGGTATGATGAAAACAAAGATTTTTAACTCTTGTCAGGAATTTTCATCTTAAGCAAACAATAATGCAAAATTTTAATTTGGTAGGCATTCTAGGATAAAAATAGATTTGCCAATTCAGGATTGGGAATGATAAATGATATGTTCTTTTTCCTATTCAAAATGGCCAATTCATGTAGAAGTCTTAAATGCTGTTGTTGTGGTATTATTATTTTTTTTTTAATGTTCTATGGTAATGTAATTGTAGGGGCTGTGTGAGAAGGGCTTAGTTGCTATGGAAAATTCTCACAGACGTATTGTTGCTGAACTAGAAGAGAAACATCGTCAGGAATTGGAACAGTTGCATGCAGAGAAAGAGCAAGCCCTAGCGGAAGAAACAAAAGCTACTCTTGCAGGTTAGATAAAATCACGAGCATATTTGCAATAGCACTCAGAAGTTGCGGGTTCCAACGGATTGGTTGTTTGCCCACCTAGATCATGATTTGAGTATTGTAATTACTTTCATCATACACAGGAAAGTACACATTACCACTGATTGAGAACAATAAAACAAAGTTCTTCTCCATTAGTGGTAATATGTACTTTCCCGTGTATGATGCCTGAAAATTACCACTGTAGTCGCTGGTTGCCAGTATTTTCGATGATTTCTTTATTTAGTTTACTGGGTTTAAAATAACAAATTTCCAAACAAGGGCAATCATTTGTATTAATTTATTGCCTTTTGCTTAGTATAAATTGTCTGGTTACTTTTGTAATATTTGTAGTGTTGCAGTGTTTGTTTTATTTTTTTATTTTTTGGTGGTTGCAATGTTTGAGGAAAGCAGTAAGGTTTCGTTGGACTTAACACTTCACGAACATAGTGGTATCTGAAAACGTACATTACAGCTTTTTTGTGTTCCTTTGCTGCTTTGACTCTTGGTCAGTTAAACCTTTCCTTAAACATCAAACGAGTTCGTCTTAATACTTTGTCCTTTGGGTTTTTGGATTTTTCAGAGGTATCAGTCAGGTGCTAAAAGGCAACTGTGTGGTCATTTTAATTAAGAAAATGTCTCTCCAAGATGAGATGGCAGTTAGCGATTTGAGCAGTTGGTATATATTTAAAGACCCAGGTTCTGGTCCCTCACACTACTTCCCAACTGTTGTTGCAGCACCCGACTGCTATGATAGGTCTTCGTTAATTTATTTGGCTGCATGATTCATTGGAATCAACAGCACAGCGTAGTTCCGTGATCGCAGCCAATATGAATTCTTGAAAATCATCGTCACAACACTATTCAAAACTTGTCAGCACAACTTGGTTCAGTAAACGCGGTCAGCATGGGCTCTTGAAGAAACGAGAAACCTTCAGCATCTCCTGATAATTTGAGTTTAAGCTGTACTTCTCTTTTTGGATATTCTGTTAAATTTCATAGGCACTTTTTTCCCCCCTATTTAAGCTCTGGATGCCATGCGCAAAGCGCACGAAGCAGAGTTACAAAGAGAAATAGCAAAGTTCAAGCAAGAGTTCTTCCAAAAAATGCAGTCAAGTCACGAAGTTACTGCGCACAAAGAACAAGAGTAAGTTGGGTTTCTAACAATCACTGTTGGGCATTAAAACAATTGGTTATTTGTGCATTATTTATTTGTATTTGATTCTTTATTCTGGTCCACTAATTTAAAAATTCCAATGTTTAGTAGGGAGGAATTGGAAAGCATCAAGCATGAAATTATCTCCCTGTCCAATAAATACGCACAGAAATGTGTTGAAAAAGCATCGCTTGAAGAACATGTACAGCCATTGGCACGACAGTTGTCGGAAGCTAATAGTTTGGTGAGTCAAGTTTGTTGCTAAATACCAGTCGCAGTACTTATTGGTTCTCGGGTGGTAAAAATCAAATTTTCTTGTAAGGTATTTGACTTGACGGCTCGGAACAAACAGCTTCGTGCTAGATTGAAGTCAAGCAGTGCAGAGCTTCAGAGTTATTTTGATGAAGAAACAGAAAGTGATGCACTTCGGTTAAAGGTACGGTAGGATATTAATAACCATCATGATTATAATAAGCACCCTGTTAGTATTTAAGGTGCCAGTTAATTCTAGAACTAATCAGGTATGCCATCATTAGTGACAAGCCTCAAGAGACCCAAACCCTATTAGATATTTGCGAATTCATTCTTTTTACTTTGAGTATTTATTGCACCACTGAAAAATGTGAACTACAGTAACGTTCCAGTTAGAATCATCAATTGTGAAACGCGAACATTATTACAAATGATGTCCAGAACAAACTAACATTAATGAATCCGAGTCAGTTAAATGACAGTAAGAATAATTTTTGAGGGTACCTTTGTTGTTAGGGCTTTTGTTTGGGGTCAAGGTTCCCTCTAAGGAACCAATCGGCTTTTTTACACTGAACCGATACGAAGCCGAAAAGTGATCGATGTACCAAACATTCTTACCGAACCTAACACTGATGCCGATGTTTTAGAGCATGCCACAACACACGTAATATGCACCAGTAAAACTGTAATTATTCCTAGTTTTAAACTATTGTTCTACTTTTCTGTTAATTACTAGAAAGTAGAAATGTTGAACATGGGTGAAGCCCTGCAGGAAAAACGTTTGCGTAGTTGTACTTTAATTATTGATAAAGACTGATGAGGAATCAATCTTCATGATCAGCAACTTTCAACACTTCATTTTAACCGGATACTGATTTTCGTTTTGCCTATCAGGATCTGCTGGCAAATATCGATTCAGCAATACTGATTCAGTACAGCCTTAGTTCCGACTGACCCCAAGCACAGTGAGCAAAGCACAGTCGAGTGCTTATCTGATCTAGCCCCTAAACCAAGAAGATGCCGTCACATTTCTAAAATGTTCACCCACAGCATGTGCATTAGTTCTAAAGCGATTAATTTGGGTGAAATGTGACGTGAGCAAAGTTGCTAAAGAGGCGATTGTTGATATTTTATAAGTTGTCAAGCTTTTACATAGCCTTCATTATAATTAACTTTACTTTCCCAATTCTTAGTTGCAGCTTGAATTAAAAGAAACTGAATTACTGCAGAAACAAGAACTAATAGCAGACTTGCAGCAACAACTTACGGCCACTCGTGACGTAAGTGATATTATGGGATTTTCTTTATGGACTTCGAAAGTGTGTATAAAAACTTGCACCTGGTTACTAGTTGTGTGCTTGTTTTTGTTCATCTCTACCTGTTCTTTGCTTTCTAAACCTCGCTTTCTTTTAACCACTTGTGCATGTCTTTATAATCTTTTGGTTCCATTAGCTCATTTTAAAGATTATTCAAATTGTAGTTAGACGGTTAGGCCTCTGTTAAGTTCGTAGCTTAAGGTGCTGCAGTTAGTAGTTATGTCCTGGCGCAGGATCATCAGCAATTGCGAAGTCTCCACATGTAGATAACTCTGACACTTAAAGGTTTGTCATACGGTGGAGTAGAGTAAGCAGCTTGTGCCACAGTCCATGCTTGATAACTGCTGCAAAATGTAATTGTTGGCAGTGTTCAAAACTTTTACTGTATAGCCCATCACAAATCTTTCAACGTGCAATTTAGCATACTTGCTCTTAATCTTATTTGTAGAACTTTTTGGTTGAGGTAGCTTACTGGAGGAAAACAATCTTAATATCACTCCTTCAGTGTTTTGGGGTTGGGGAATAGGAGCCATCGTATTAGCCTTGCTTGGTTCTCTTTTATTGGCTTAGCGAATAAATCGAACGAGGTTGGATGCTCTACTGAATCTGACACGAAAACGTTCTCAATTTTGTTGCAATTTGTTTGAAATTGCATGGCCAGGAAGCTTTGGTGCATGAAATCTTGAGTTTGAAGATGAAATTTCTACATAAATTGTTTTCGGAGATATTTAGGCTTTTCACTCGCTGGCTAAACGAGAGGCTCCGTTTGGAGGTGAATTTGAATGCAAATTTGAATTACGGTAAGATTCAGCCATTGAGAACTTGATATTTCAAGTGTCTGTTTGAGACTGGAGTGTGCAGTTGACAATCTGCAAGGACATTGTAAGTGTCTTTCATGCGAAAAAACCGAACACTATACCGAACACAGTATGCTCTATATATATATACTATATACTATACCGAACACTATACGGTATAGTGTTCGGTGAGAGTTTGTACGGTAATAAAACTTGAAGGCTTGAAGTGGTTTAAAACTTGAAGGTTAGCATTACTCTCCTTTGTCAGAGTTGCTGGGTTCAAGCTGGCCTTGTTCCACCCGTGTACATTCGGGAAGAGAATGGTCCTGGGTTGGTGCTCGTTCTCTTGTTGATCGTGGCATGTAAAAAATTGTATAAATTTGCTAGAAAACTTGTCTTTGAACTATATCAGTTATTTTACCTTTTTTTTCCGAACATTATTTTGAGGTCATGAATAAGTTGTCTAGCTGGTTAAATCCTAAAGCCTTTTCATGTGCTAAACAACTAAAAAAAAACGTAACATGAATTAAAAAAAATAGGTGGTAGTGGACTTCATCCTTCGTGTTTAAGATTAACTTTGACGTAGGACAAAGGCGCCCCCCCCCCGCACATTGTTTTGTTTTCAGTAAAGGAGTTTTGAAGGATTTGTGCTTAATTGTAATTGTTTTGTACGTCTCTGGAATGCGTCTGGTTGCACTGGCGTTGGTTGCACCGTGTGTATGAGCTTGGCACGACTCTTTAGTTACCGTAATCGTCAGTATTAATTGCCTTGGTTGTATGTCCAGCATGAGGCGGAGTTGGAATGCTGTTGCCGCCAATTGGATGAGAGTTTGAAATCTGAAAGGCAGGTCCGGCAGGATGAAGTAAACAGCCTTCGTGATCGGCTAGAGCATGTCATTGTTTTGAGCAATGCTTCTTTGTCAGGTGAGGTTTTAGCGAGCAGGTGGTAGGAAGAGCACATATTTAAGCTTTCGGAACTGAATTTTAAGTAGTGGAACGTACCGCCTATAGTAAGATATGATAAATATGGCGAGAAATATCTGGTTAAAAATACATGCTTGACACCAAATGAGAAATATATTGCATTTTCGTTGGCATCTATGTACGATACAAATTATTTGTTGGGGGGGGGGGGGGGGTTGTAAACCAGAGTGATTGATTTGGTGTAGAAAACTACAGTTTGTTTAAATTTTGGTCTACGTTGTGTAAAACGCAAAAGCTACTTTTAAAAACGTCGTTAATTTTTGTACCTGGAAACCCCATTACGTCAACAAAACTCAAAAGAAATTCGGGGAAAAAATTACCGCAATCAAGGCAACAGCTCTTTCTCCAGTGAATTTTCGATAACTTGCTGTTGTCTTCTTCGGGCCTCAAGGATATAGCTCAGACTTCCTATATCTTTCACTCCAGTTCAACGAACCAGCGCATTTGAATTTGGCAGGCACGTTGCCATATTTATTTGTGCTGCGGGCCTAGATTGTGTGTTCCTATTCTTTACTGACAATGAAGTCGAACTGCCAGATTGTTGTTACTAAATGCTTCACTCTAGGATATGAAGGGCCAGGAAAACATCGTTCGTTACCTTACTATGAAAGTTCTTGTCCCAATTAGAGTTGTAATTACTGGAATTATGTAGAAAATTTCCGCTCATTTTCACAACGAGGACACTTTTTAATGTACAGCTAATTTTCGGTGGATGGCTGCCACCATCCTCAGGCACTCCGACGAAAGTTTTTCGCCTCCGTGTGCTCCTACATCGCTGTCGTCTGTTTCGAATTTGTAACCTATGCTCCTCGCGGCCTCCCGTATTTGGTGGGCAGCATACTCTCAAGCTCATCTAGCTTCCACTTGCTGCCAAGCTGTTGCTTCAGGTCGTTGCCAATGACGTTTTCGACCCGGGAAAATGTTGGTGGTTGAATATTCATTAGCGAAACGCCACCAATTTCGTGCAGTCGAATGGCAATTGATTCTAAGCATCTCAGATGCCTGTCGTCTTTAGAATTCGACTTCACAAGTGTCTCAGCTTTTTCCCATCCAATAATATGCTTAGACTCCATGCAGTGAGCTGCGATGCCGTTGTCTTCTTTTTTGTTTCTCACATTGGCCATGTGCTGCCCCATTTTCGTCCGAATTTATTTAACAATTTATTTCACATTTTTCTTCTCATGCTCTAGAATCGCATTAGATTCAAGATACTTGAGATGGTGATGTTGATCTCTTGTGGAGTTTGACTTAAATTGGTGTCTTAATCTGCAACAGAGAACGAGATTGACTGGAAGCAGACGAAGACACTGATTAGGTCGAATTCCACAAGAGATCCACATCTCGGGAGTCTTGAATCTATTGTGATTCAAGAGCATGAGAAGAAAAATGTGCAAATAATGAACATTCAAGACCCTTCATATCCTAGATTGAAGCATTTAGTAAGCAACAATCTGGCAGTTCGACTTCATTGTCAGTGCAGAGTAGGAACGAACGATCTAGACCCGCAACACAAATACAGGAGGCAATGTTGCCAGCCAAATTCAAATGCGCTAGTTCATCGAACTGGAGCGAAAGATGTAGAAAGTCCGAGCCCAAAGAAGATAACAGCAAGTTATCGAAAATTCGCTGGTCAAAGCTGTTGTATTGATTGTGAAAGTGTACGCCAAGTTTTTTCCGGAATTTTTTTTGAGTTTTGTTGACGTCAAAGCAACCTTGAATGCTTTCTAGTTCTTGTATCTAAAATCCAAAAATCGAATCTGGATGGCCTGATGGTTAGCACGACTCTCATGTGCCGGAAGACCTGGGTTCAGTCCTGATCTCAGCCCACCCCTGTGTATTTGCGTAGATAGGGGGCCCTAGAAATGGATCACCTTCTTCAAAGTACTACCTTTAAATTATCTCTTTCCTTCAATTAAATAATGCGCTTTGTCCAATAATCAAAGTAAAAGGTGCTTAACCAGGCTCTCCAGCATTGTTGGCAGACCAACTACGCTTCCCACTACTTTTCGTTTTAGAGCACGGTCGAAGACGGTCGTGTTTTATTCTGAATTTGAATGAAAATTCGACAGGAAGCATACTGGCTTGTGATGTCGAGTATTCCCTGCTACCAATTTTTTTAGTCATAGGGTGGTATGAGAGAAGATGACACAATATCAAGATGTTTTTTGAATGTGAGCACGGAAGGAGCTTTCACAACTTCAGCCGGTAGTTTATTCCACAGGTTGCACACTCTGAAAGCAAATGACTCTTGTCATAATGATGTCCGGCAACGTTGTTTCACAACCTTAGCTCCGTGGTTTCTAGACCGAAGGATCATTGGTGACAACTAGCCAAGATTTTGGTGAGTTAGTTTCATTGATGGCAAAGGATGTCGGATTCAGAGAATATCGAGTACAGCCACAGGAAACCACCCAGGATCCCTATTTTAGTGTGCAGGCAGTGTAGACCATGTGATTTTCGGCTGTAGCCGTATAAAATGTGTTTGAAACAGAGGAAAAATTCAACAAATTGACAAGAGATGGCAGTAGTGCGACCAACAACAAGATCAACATAATCAACATCAGTCCCCTTGAAGGCTGCTTCGAAAGAAAATTCGACTGGATCCCTTCAGGTTATCTTCACAATGCCAAACAAGTTGTACATAATGATTTCTACAAAAACAACACTGAAATGCGTACTGTGAAAATGTCAAAAATTCACATCAAGAACATATATTACATCCACCAAATTGTCAACATCACTCAGATGTTTCAATATCATTCAGATGTCTTCATCAGGCTTCTACTACGTTTTTACTGCCGACTACATCAACAACAACTTCATCTGCTTTGGAATTAAAATTTTGCTGCTTCCATAGCCTCCAGTATTTACTGGGTCGCGCTTGATGTTCACCCTCTAGCTTCCACTGTCTATAGAACCGTTTGAAGAGATCTCTACCCACCAATTTTGTGATTTTAGGGAACGACTGGCCTGAATGTTGATCAAATCTACGTCTTTAGCTTCATGTTGTTGGATGGCTAGTGACTCTAAACATCTCAAATGCTGATCTTGTGATAAATTCTATCTCGAGAGAACAAGTACGTTCCCGGTCAATCTTGTGCATTAAAGATTTGCAGTGAAATGTGATGCCATTTGGATTTTTTCATTCCTCACATTTGACATAACTTGTATAAGTATAACCCTCGCTCGCACTGCCTTCCTTGTCTCTCCGATGTCGACGGCATCACAGTCTCTGCAAATGTTTAATGCACGAGATTGACTGGGAACGTACTTTTACTCTCTTGAGATCGAATTCGTCACGAGAGCATCATTTGAGATGTTTAGGGTCACTTGCCATCCAACAACATGAAGCTAAAGGAGCAGATTTAATGAACATTCGAGGCATGACTGTCTCCAAATTTGCAAACTTGGTGGGTAGAGACTTCTTCAAACTGTTCAACAGACAGTGGAAGCTAGAGGGCGAACATCACGTGCGACCCAGTAAATACTGGAGGCTACCGAAGCGGCAGAATTTAAATTCCAGAGCAGACGAAGTTGTTGATGTATTCGGCAGTAAAAACGTAATTGAAGTCTGACAAAGACAGCTGAGTGATGTTGACAATTTGCTGGATGTTGAGTACGGCCTTGATGTGAATTTTTGTGGAATTTTTTGTGTTGTTTTGATGACGTGAAGTTTAAATAATGTTATGGAAGTTAATTCTAACTTTTCTGATGCGTTAGGAATCTCGAAATGCAAATGTATATCTATCTCTATCACGCTCAAATCAGCGGCCCACTGGCTGAGTACCGTTTTCTTGGACAAAGTTGCCCTTTTGAGCCCTGAGATAACCATAGCAGTTGAGACTACGTATTTCGCTTTTTTATCAATTCAGAAAGTGAGAGGATAATTCATTGGTAAATAAGTGATGGCGTTCTTTACGAAGAAAGAATACAACATTTTCTGGGACATTATGTCTAATTTGATTTACACTCGTCACCAAATTCAAGATATTAGATCTTCCCAAATTGTGAGGTCGAGTTTGGGATGATCCAATATCTTGAACTTGATGAAGATGAGTGTAAATCAAATTAGACATAGTGTCTCAGAAAATAATTCATTGGCAATTACACCCTTTTTTATAACAATAATATACCATTCATTCATTCTTTCCAAGCTACCAGTGGATTTTGGACCAACTTGGCCCATAGATCTTCACAGATAGATCCATAGATCTAGAGCCCTTTGATTGACAATCAATTGACAAATATTGGGCTAAAATCACCTCCACCCAAACACTTCCAGAAATCATCTTTTGGATCGTAAAATACACATATTAAGCAATGAAAAATTGCATGTTAGAATGGCTTATTTGCTTTGAAGCAAGTGCACAAACTGACACATTTCTGAACTTGTCATTGTTTATCTGATAGCCAATGCCATACACCCTCCTTTGTTAAATTATTGTGCTAAAAGTTGCATGTTAGAATGGCTTGTTTGGTTTGAAGCAAGGACACAATTCTGAACGTGTCATTGTTCATCTGATAGCCAGCCAATGCCATACACAACCCTTAGTTAAATTGTGCTATTGTTTAAGTCTGAAAAAAGGTCCACATTTATTACAACTGTAAAATGAAGTTGAGCTGCAGCTAGTAGTGTTACCAGCTATTTGCATATATCAGGGCGCAACACAAGCCAACACTCGTGGTGCGCCTTGCAGTTACATAAGCTGCTTGTGCCCCCTGCCAACTTCTGCCCAACAGCAGAACTTCACCGGACGCCAACAGCCAGGTAGCAAGCCACCCCCACTGCTCAACCAGTTGTGACCAGTTCGCACCTGTTAGCCAGTCACGCGACGTAAAACCTCGGGCAACTTCCATTGTTCTCCAGAGTAAAAGAACGCTGGAGAACCACTGAAAGACCCGTTGGTATTAGGGAGACAACTCGAAAGGTTGCTCTCTAAGACACTGTTAGGATTAGACCAAGCTGCAACTTGTGTTTAATGCCTAATATGTGTTACTGGTGCGTAGACCCCTAGCTATGCATCAAGGAGTGAATTGGCTCGAGATATTCTTGAAAACAATTGTCCACTCCCTGAGTCGTCACACTAGATGCAACCATCAATATTTACCCTCAAACGAATTTGTTAACCATGTGGAAATGGCCGTAAAATGGACGGAAAAAATAACTTTTATTGTTCAAGTCCAAACGTGCAACGACCCTGGGAAGATAAAACAAGCACAGCACATTGGTTAGCATGTCTTCTCCAAACGAACTGAATTCTGGATTGAATCCCTCAACTAACCAAGACTTTAGTTGTCTATTACAGTAGTCGGTATTGCCGTCAGAATTATTGTCTTGAATTAAATGAATACCGTAATTTGATATACAGCAATTTGTTTAAATTAGTTAAACTGTACTGAACTTGAATCAACCGATTATGTGATGGGCTTGCATACGTGATCAGTTCCTTTTCTTCAAAAAACAAGCCATTCATTATTTTGATTTCCCGTCAACTGATTTGAACGTCTCAGTATACCATGTTAAAAGCTTTTCCACAGTCTTTCCACTGGTTCAAACCCCAAGTTGATGTCTCGTCTTTTATTTCAGAAATAATGAATTAAATGTAGAAAGTAGGGAAAAGCCTCAGATATCCAAATTAATTGGGCCCGAGGAGTTTTCGGGTAATTGAATTGCTCGGATAATCAAATTTGCATGGAAAACAAAGAAATTACACCTTTATGTGAGGAAAAATTTGTGTCGAGGTATCGTGCGTTATGCTGCGAGAGGATTACGAGAAGACTACACTCAGTTTCAGAAAATAAGCAAGTCAAGGACCAGTTAATGCACGAGGCGAGTCTCACACAGGACGAATGTAGTCCGGGTTTCTCCTGCATGCTTCGAATGAAAATCTGCCAGACAGTACAGTAGTTGAATACAATATTAGGTTATAAATCTCTTTTCTCACTTTCTTAATAATGCTCAATTATCTTTTTTTTTTTAATCGTGATCGTTAGCAGCCATGCGTAAATGACAAAGTAGTTCAATATGGCGACCATTACAACACGACGAGTGTTTTTCGGCAATGGTAAAATTCCAGCATTTTAAAAAGTACAATGTGCCGTCAATGCAGACTATTCTGTACCGAACTTTGCAAGGTCAACAATGTTGCTGGCTTTGTTTTCTGCCAGCGTCATTACCGTGCTATTTTGTCGAACGAAATCAAAATGGAGTGAGACGTTCATTACAGTTTGCTCCCCCCCCCCCCCCAAAAAAAAAGGGGTAAATATAAAGAAGAAAAAATTAATACTTTATTGGCCCAACCAAAACCACCATTTTCAGGGTCATCAAATTTATGAGAGATAATTCCTGCTTATATAAAGATTCACACGGCACATTGAGCTACCTCTAAACAATAAAAGTAACTACAATAAGACAGCTTCAGTAAAAAGTGCATGGATTGGGGAAAGTTAAAACGTTTTTATAGCAGTGAAGGCACCCTTGGTCCTATTGTGTTTTCACTTTTGTCCAATAATACTTCCCTTCACATATAGGCTAAATATCATTTATACTGGAGAAATAAAGAGACATAAATCGCTGTAAATAATATTAAGGAAAATTGGAAATTAGCCAACAGCGTAAATTATACACTAGAAATAATGTACGGATTCGAACCAGCTACCCAGTTTGTGCCCAGATCACTTGCATAGCGCCTTAATCACATATTTGGTAGTATCCGTACTGGAGGGCTAACCCTGCAATATGCGCACTGTCCATCTTGCATGTCTGAATGGGTGACGAAATCTGAAGGGGGCACACAAATAGTTCAGGTGTAGTCCGAATGAGTCACGAGCCTTGCACTGCATGTGCTACGACAAGCACGACAAATAAGCTTAAGTTAAATCCCCCTAAGTCTTGTAGTGGTGGGAATGTCTGCGTGCTGCAACGGTATCAAACAAGTGAGTTCTACTCCACTTTGGTACGCTTCAGGAATGCCTGTGCTCAATTCGTGCTCATCCCGGGTCGCCAGTTCGTCCCATCAGCGGGTCACTATTTCGCCACATCGGCAGATCGCCACTTCATCATATCTCCGCTTCACCACATTGGCGCTTCTCAACTTCCACGTCGGCATGTTGACACTTCTACACATCACCATGATGCCTATGTGGTAATCAGTCTGTGATTATGTGTAGACTTGCGTGGGCTGACAAACCCCCCCTCATGAGGAAGATGTCTGATTACTTGACCCACTTGACTCCAAGGATATCTATGGAGACGGGAATGCATTTCTTTCGTGGAAGACCTTTGCCAAATCGATTCGCTACTATTTGCTGAGCCCATTTTATTTCGGCAGCTTTTGGATATGGAAGGTTTGTGACGGAAGGATGAACGTCCTCTTTCTGTGGAGCAGCCGCTCCCCTTCATCACCCAATGAAAAGTACTTCTTTTTAAAGACTTTCGGCGTTGTGACCCCAAAAAATCACGCTATCGGACCTTCCCAGGAGGAGAATTCTTGATGGATTACGCAAATATGAAACTCGACTCATCCCTTCCTACTCCTACATTGGTCAAGGGCACTCCTTTGCCAAGTCTAAGAAGATTAGCTGTTAATTTGATGGAGCCTCACGGCAGGTTCCCATGCCGAATTGGTGTACGCTGCCTCCACTGCTGCTTTAAGGGCATACATGGCTGAACCAGCAGCAACTAGGACTGACTCCACGCTTGAAGACTGCCTTTATCTCTTTATCTGATGACACGGGCTTAGTCCTTTCATGAGTACTCGTTTACCTGGGGCCTTCGGGCCATGCTGACTATGGTACTCCGACGTTGTGATGCATGCCTGTCAGCTGCTTGTAACCTTCCATTCCTCGAGACAAGGTGAAGCCGCCTGGGCGCCGGCATTGTATTGACATGGAGTTACGTTAACTCCAGAATTTTTTTTAATTTGACCCCTGTGTTGGGAATTACAGTAACTCCTTGTTACCACAGTAATTCCGTTTTACCACAATTGATAACTGCTACAAAATGTAATTGTTGGCAGTGTTCAAAACTTTTACTGCAGTGTTTGGTGAGAGTTTGTACGGTAATAAAACTTGAAGGCGTGAAGTGGTTTAAAACTTGAAGGTTAGCATGACTCTCCTTTGTCAGAGTTGCTGGGTTCAAGCTGGCCTTGTTCCACCCGTGTACATTCGGAAAGAGAATGGTCCTGGGTGGTTGCTCGTTCGCTTGTTGATCGTGGCGTGTAAAAAATTTTATAAATTTGCTAGAAAACTTGTCTTTGAACTAACTTGTGGTAACACGGATTTACCATAACTCCTGATTTTGTTGATGATTAAATAACGTCCCTGCCTCGCTCGCGCTTGCTGCGGCTATACATATAACATCAGAAACCGTGTTACTACAATTCCGTGTTACTACAAATCCGTGTTAGTACAATTCCGGCTTGTTTCAGAGACTTTTAAAGCAAATTACGAATCCGGAGTTACTGTAATTCTGGGTCCAACACAGGGGTCAGTATTTATGAAAATTCCGGAGTTAACGTAATTCCGTGTTGGTACAATTCCGCGCCCCCAAGCCGCCTCCTGTTCCGAAAGCAGAAGCTCAAGTATGACCCCCCCCCCCGCCCCCCGCCAGATTTAAGCATACCCTTTTCATCAGGGCCCCTTGCGGCCCCCCGCAGGGGCTTTCCTACCCCCCCCCCCCCCCTTCAGTGAATCAGGAAAAGAGAAGGGGGAAAACCCAGGCGACGTTACAGTGGGGGAGGCATGACCAGAATTGTTCTCAAAACGTTTGTGAGAGATGGGGTGGCAGGGCCTGCTGGGTAGTGAGCAGCATTGTCACCTGGTGATGAGCTAATGAAGTTTCTTAACCCTTTGAGTGCTAAACCCGAGAAAATCTCGGGCCAAACACAAGCACAGGTTGAAGTATTAAAAACAGAGTCCTTACTACGCGCGAGATGGGCAACAATGCAGTAATGACAACAATACTAGGTTCCCTTAACAAGCCGACTCGAGAGACGGCCGTGGCCGAGTTGGTAGAGGCGTGTGCCTCACGTTTAACAGCTCCTTCAGGTTGCTAGTTCGAGCCCCGTCCAGGTTACCCCTACTTTTTTGGAGATAGAAAAAAAAACGCAGTTCTCAAAGGGTTAAAGTGAATTTAAGGTTTTGAGCATAAAATATAAATATATCGTGATATCACTCTGCCAAGCATAAATATAAACAATATTTAGCCATTAGCTAAAGGTAAGTATTTTAGGATAAGTAAAAACTAATTACTTTATCTTTACAATTCTGTTTCTTACTATCTGCAAAATAATAAAGGCCATGCTTTATTTCTTTTTTATCGAAAAACTGTCAAATTCGTAAAATTTTCTTGAGAATGGGTGTTTGGATAATGAACGTTCTACTGTAATACCTTACTCCTTTTCCTTACTTTAAAGCATCCTTGATCCGTGTACTGGATAAATGCTGCTACGTAAATGTGTTTGAACCAAAACGTGAACACACCTGATTGCTATGGAGTTCACTGCTTCTTCATGTGTTGGATTGGTTCGCTATCAGCTGGTGTAATGTTTCATTGAACCGTGATCATTCAGGCAGATAATTCAATGATCGATACAGCCTTAAAAAAAGTGGGAAACATGGCTGCACTGATAGCGGTTTTTGCCAATTCGAAACCGATACTGATAACTGGTCGAATACTGGGAGTTATGATACTGATGCAGTAAATATTGAAATCTAAGCAAACTTTGGCTTTACCAGATTAATTTCGAACTAAAATGTCAATGCTGTTGAAAAATTTATAGTTTTGAGACATCCTTGGATCACAAAAGTAGAGGCAATGTTGACAATAAGCCGTTATAAACGACGGTTGCCGATCTCTAGAATTCCTTAGTAAATTTCCTGCTCTTTGATGTCTTTTTTGGCGCTTAATTTTTGTTTTTGTGAATTATCTGGATAACGACGAGCTAAGGACTTGAAATTTGCACCATTCGAAAGCTTGTGAAAAAATGGTATACTTGACTGTAAAAATTGGTCCGTTTTTGGCAAAATTATCAATAAGAATTAGGTTTTACGATACTGTCTCGGTTCAGCTGTGGTGGCCCATATTGAGTGAATTTTGGGTAGTAAATTTATTTCTAACTAACATTCTTTCTCCTTAATATGTCTGGTGGGAAGTATAATTTTTCATCTTTAAGTTAGCAGCTGCTTCCTGCTTGATTTAGTAATGCAGGTAACTAACAATTGGCTGAGCGAGCATACTTTAAAATTTTCAAGATAGAAGGTTGAAAGCACTGTTAAAAGTTTCGTAAAGTAAAAATAGCCTAGTTCTAAGTTGATAACCATTGTCATGACGTTAATCAAGAGACGTTTAAAGGGCAATTACATCCATTTTGACATGCATGTTTGACTTTTGGATCACTTACACAATAACTAAACACAAGAATTGCGGTAAGAATATGTTACTTACATCCGATAGAACAATTTAATTACTGCATCACCAAAACACGACACGGAGGTCTCCATTGTTTTGCTGGAACGC
>JAHWFP010069922.1:31411-55880 GCA_023313725.1 Lithobius niger | reverse complement strand
TATGATGAAAGATTTCTCTAATTTATGCATTAACAAAATTGTCCAATTTTCTTAAACTCCAGTATTAATGCAGAAAATCCAGTTATATAGCCCTTATAAATCTGAGCATAACGCCGCAAACCGTTCGTCTCTAACTTATACGGTTCCAGATATACCCCTTTTTTAGTGGCATGCTCTGTAGCTAGTCGCCGATTTGGCGAGTAAGGCTAAATTCCAAGTCGCCAACTGTTGATTTCCACTCGCCAAATGGCGAGTGGCGACCGACATTGGGAAGGGTTGCCACACACCTGATTTACGTTTAATGTGGATTAAGTAAATCCACATTATTCTTCCATTTCTAGCTTCTTAGTTCCATTTTCACTGACTTCGTTTCACAACCATTTGCTTTGGTCGTGGTCACGCCCGTTACAGTACATTCCTTTTCTTGGTTCCAAACGTAAACCACACCTGAGTTACATTTATTGCGGTTTTAAGTAAATCCACATCATCCTTCCGTTTCTAGCTTCATTACTAACATTAATTTTCGAATGCTATTCCATTGATTTGTTAGTGTTTGCTGAAAACCTCCTAGTAATCCTACGTAATGTTTCGTATTAATAAGCTTGTTTTTTTAGTTTAGAATAAAGCGACAATGCGTAGGTTGTAAATCTGACAGCGTGTCGATATTGTCAAGTGGTGGTATGCGAGTGATACACCCGCAGATGTATGAACAATGTGGTTGGCGAAATATGGGGCACCAGCAATCAACACGTTCAAGAACTTAATAGCGAAGTTTGAACGAACTGGGTCTGTGGCTGATGATCATAAAGAGTACCCCAATCAACACTGACTGGAAACTGTTACGGACATCCATACCATTCTGATGGAGCAACCCGACATGTCCCAAAAGCAGCTTACACGACAGCTTAGGCAAGAGTTAGAAATATCCAAATCGTCCGTGCAAAGAGGAATAAAATATGTAGGCCTAAAACCTTCACAGGCCACGTCTGGTTCACAAACTTAAGGATGATCCTGATCGCCGCCTAGAATTCTGCGATACACTACTTGGTATTTTTGGCAATGATCCAACAATCGTTGACCGTATATTATTCATTTGAATGGACGCGTCAGTCGACACAATTGTGTCCTGTACGCAGATGATAATCCTCATGCTGTAACACCTCAACCTCCACCTTCACCAGGAATCAATGTGTGGGCGGGGATATATGCAGGAGGGATAATTAGGCCATTTTTCATTGTAGTCACACTGACTGGTTAACAAGATATTTGCAATTGCTGGAAGAAGTTCCTGTAATCATTATAAATTAATTTCCGGAAAACATGTACTTCCAGCAGTAGGAGCACCCCTGCATTGCCATGTGCAGGTTAGGGATTTTCTGGATCACCATTTTCATAATTCGTGGTTGGGTAGACGACGATCAATAGAATGGCCAGCTAGATTTCCTGATCTCCTGATTTCCTGACGCCTATGGATTTTAGTGTTAGGGGTATTGTGCGCGATTTGGTGCCTCCTAGCTGCAGCCTTTCAAACGTTTGATGAGGACTTGTGTCGGCGTTTATGCCACAGTGTGGAGGACAGATTAGAACTATGCATTGAAGCTAATGGGCAGCAGTTTGAACACCTGATACCTCATAGCTGAGAGTTAAGACCCAAAGGCTTATGCTGTAGCATGGTCTGATAGGGAAAAACTTGGTTGGGGAAGGAACATGATCTCTGAACTGTTCACCTCATGGAGCCAGTTTCAAGTAGCACGTACTGTAGCTACTACACTTCAGTTATTTCATGTTTCGTGAATAGGAAGAAAGGATAAACGTGTAAAGTTGGCATGAAGGATTATCGTAATTTGTTAATTTTGTAATGTCTGTGCCACAATAACCTGGGAGTAGGAAAGGGTGTAAGTAAGGGCAACTTACCTAAACTGTATATTGTTTTTGTTACCAATGTTACAAATTTTAAGACTTTAACATTATGCCGGGGGGGAAGGGGTTATTGGGAGACTATTCCTGGTGATATTGCTCTTCTTCACACAGCACACGTTACAATGATATTCTCTAGTCGATCGTTATGCAGATTGAAAGGTCATATTTTCAACTTTCAAACCTCTTCCCGTTTCGTTAGAATTGATCTGTCCTCTCCTGTTTTTGAGGAGCGCTAACTAGGGATTTTTTTTATATAGGGGCAGAAAAAAAAGTAATTTGGGAACCACATCATTTGATTCAGAATTGCACAATCTATCCAGAAAACATGGTCCTATTTTACGTTTTTTTCACCGGATTTGTATTGTTTGAATTAAACTAACTCCAATCAGCTAAAGTGGCTAGCAACAATATTGCACACTTGGTTGGAGAGCCCTTGTAATTCCGCACGCAACGCTGCAAACCGCTTGTTTCTAGCTATTACGATTTCTGAGATACAACAATTTAAGCATTGAGATTAGCATGATAATTGATAAATCAGAAAGTGTGATACGATAATCGACGAAAAATTTTATCGCGATATTATCGAATTATCGATTATCGTGCCACCCCTAGCTCCACCCAATTATCAGTTTCGTTTGGATTAGAATCCAGCACATCGCCAACGTTAATTATTTCTAGGCTTCGAGCCTGTGCGAGTCACTGGGAGCCGTAATGCTTCAGGTTAGAATTTTACTTTAGTAGATATTAGCTAGTGGACGAATTACGTTTGGTCTGCACAATAATATGTTTACTGTTCTCCTAAAATACTTACCTGTATTTTATGCTTTCCATGTTTGGAAAATGCTATCCGCCCCAACCATTAAACTTAATGCTCTTTTGGTTCATGCCCCAGCGTTCCCTGGGGCTCATGGCTACATTGCCCGAGCCTCGCAACCTCGCTCCACAGTTTGTTTTGGACCAGGGCTCGAAATAGTTCTTGGCACCCGTGGCAAATGCCACGAGGCTTGGCCTTGCTCGTGGCACTGTTTGCCTCTAGGTTGTAATCAAGTAGCACGCAAAAATACATAACGCAACATGATTTTTGCCACATAGTTCAAATCTCGTATTAAATATTGGCATTATTAAAACTTTATTAAAGAATGGCATTATTTTTTCTTCCTTTGCTTTGAATATAAACCCTAAAATTTTCAGGTGATTTTAAAAAAAGCCTGCAAAAAAAACCCTTTGTCACATCAGCTGTAGAAAGAGTGTTCAGCGTAATAAAGCAGGTGAACAGTGACTGGAAAGGTTTTCTGAATGCTGATGCTCTCTGTGCATTAAATGAGAATTAGTGCAGAAGGTCGGCATTTCCTCTCCAATTTGAACCCTGGTTTAGCAGTCGAAAAATAGTTTAATTCTTGCAATTGTAGGCCTTGCTTTTAAAGCTAAAAATGATAAGTTCTCAAAATAAAAGTAACACAGGCATCGTTCGGAAATGGACATTTCCTTTTTATTGCAGTTTTATATTACCGGTAGTAGTTTCATTCCTCTTCTCCCCCCCCTCCAAAGAAAATTAATTTTACCTGACTTGTTAAGGACTATTCATTGCGGATTAAAAATTGCCGAAAAAGTGTTTTGGTGGAAGTTTACACCACTGCTACGAGGTTGAAAATTTTTGCCACGAGGTGAAGATTGTTCGTGGCAAATTTTGCCACAAGCATGAAATCCTTATTTCAACGCCAGTTTGGGACGCAATCTAAGCGGTCGCATTTTTTTTTCTATCAACGACCATTATGGAATCCAACGCAAATCGTGCAGTGGGAAGACTAATTCTTGGTGTGAGAAGAGACTGAACCCAGCAGACCGACACAATCTTTGCAGAGTGTGCAGAGCGTGTGATTTTGTGAGCTCCTTTAGTGACATTTATGCGAAAATGAACGGTGATCTGGAGTTGCAAATCCAGGCAACGTGGGCGAGATCCGCACAAAGGAAGAAGCAACGGCTGGTTGTAAAGGCCAGAAAGGCGGCCATCGTGGCTGGAAAGACTGATTTCGTCTCAGATTTTATGGACAATGTTTCCGTTGGTTCATACTCAACATCCGCATCGGAACAGTTAGACTCCGTGAGCAGATATGAGTCCGTAATACAGGAAATTGTCATTGCTGATTCGAACGAAAAGAAAGTGGCAACTGAAGGCAAACGGATCGAGGCGAATCAAGCTGCAGCTTATCACCAGAAAAGTGCTCTCAACATTTGAATAATATTTCGGTGATGCCACGGAGTTTCATGAGAAACTTAGCATGCTCGTCATCCCTGTGAAACAGCCGCAGATTTCTTTGTCCAACGAGCAAAGAAGCGTTAAAAGCGACGCCGACATGGAGGTGTCGCAAACGCCGCTGGCGGCACCGCCTAGGACCGACTCTGGTAAGCATAGATTACATGACGTTGATGATCTGTCGCCTAAGCGTATAGGAGTGTTGAATAATGATTTAACTACTGGAGTGGCTTGCTTAGGTCGCTCCCTAATAGCAGCCGCACAGTCGCAGTCGTTGTCGCAAAATGACTCGACTGGAGGCTTACTCCTCTTGCCCGACACTACGGGGAAGGGTGGAGGGGGCACCAGTAAAGCAAACCCGAGCTACTCCACATTAACGAGACGACTCGGCGTTTCAGTCGCACAGCAACAATCGTGACATGTCGCACGACGACTCACAGGGCCATCTGCAACCACTGAGCGACTACCGCGACCAGTCGGGGCCCGAAACCAACATTGGGATCAGTCATGTAGACAGGGACATGGCTTAATCCCAAGCGGAAACAATAACTGGGGCTGGCATGATAATCGCCAATGGCAGAACTATCAACATTGGCAGAGCAGACAGTGGAATCAGCCCCCCCCCCAAACACAGGACAGTGGTGGCATGGAGCTCCAAGTGCGACAATAACAAGTGGTGATTTAGCACGTGCTGGTGAGATCAGTGTGTGGATCGTCCTAGGGATAACCCAGTCCCTGTTGACATTGAAAAGCATGAGGAAGATCTTGAGGAAATAGAGTGGACATGAGTAGTTGACGGAGTGAACGCGTCACTCCCCGAACTCTTCTGTCCTAGGATTCTAGCTTTGACTCCTGCGACTGGTGAACCCCCTGCATTTTCTTTTGCAAACCACGACAGGGTGCAAAAGGACCCAAAAAACCTACCGCAATCCTCGATCTTCTACCGACAACTCTTGGTGAATGGAGGTATTTTATGTGAAAAAGGGAAATTGCTGTCTGCAGTCGCCCCTCCTCCACCACCGGACCTTTCGAACAGGGTTCAGACAAAACCTGGAGAACCTGGAAATTGAATTTACACAGGGAAAACAAGAATTTTTATTGAAAATCAGGGAAAAGACAGGGAAATTTGAAAAAAAAATGCCTTTGTGTCTGATCTGTAAGTTCCATTGAATTAGCAGATCAGAAACAAAAACCTAGGCTAGTAGCAAATATTTTAATTTATGCTTTAATATGTTCAAATATTTTAGATATTACTTCAATAAACCAAATCTCTAGGTAGGTACCAATATCTGTGATGAAAATGCGTTTAGTCCCGTTTGGTCTAGTCTTTAAACAACTGTTTTCTGGGATGTTGGATTAGCTATTGCCTGTTTCCGTAACTAAACGTCTTGTAAACAACTGGAAATTGCCATTGGATGCACTTGGAAAACCTGGAAATGTCAGGGAAATTGAGAATTAAAAAATTGTCTGAACCCTGTCGAAAGGATCGTTCTTCTTCACCGTTAGTAACTCAGAAGCACCAAAGATCCGGAGGTATAAGACATTTGAAGAAACTGATTACGTTCCGACAATGTACAATATGGAGATGGACTCCGCCCTACCTAAACCGTCGGCTATCATCACTAGCCTAGCGCAGTTCGAGGAGGAAGAAAAGCTCACCCGAGTGAGCCTCAAGGCCACGTCTACCACTAACCTCACCTATTCGGCAGCAAACGCGAAATTTGAGAGCCTTTTTAGCGCAACCCCCGGAGGCCCGAGATGTGAAAGATATTGAAAGTGCTGTGTAACTTATGAGGAAGGCCTCAGAGTTTCACATGGACACAATTAACTGGGGCACCCGCTCCCTCTTTAACTCCGTACTCCACAGGAGGGATGCGTACTTGAGTTGGGCAGGGGTTGGGATGTGTAAAGACACCATCAAGAACCTGCGACTCCTCCCAATTCACAAGGTCCACTACTTGTTCAACAGACAGCTGTTGACCAATGCACCTGAAGTGAGGTACAAAGTGAGATTACCGCCGCCCATGGCCCCGCGGAACCGAGGAGGAGCGTCTAATAGAGGCAATCCAAGCCAGCGGCCCTTTCGTGGGTGGGGGGGGAGCCCTCGATCTTCCCCACCCAAAGGGCAGATTACCGGTCAGAAGTCCCAAACCCACTCAAGACCAAACCAAGGGGTTACACAGGGAGCACCTAAAGGCCAAGAAAACGGGGCATGTTCCCACGTTCACGTGGTGGGAGGAGACCCCCCCCCCATTCGAAGAATTGACATGGAGACCCTGTACCCCCACCCTCATGGCCAGGTTGGGGGGGGGGGGGAAAGAGTACAATGACACTGGAGAAACTGGGAAAGGGTTTCAAAAGCCAAGTTTGTGCTCGGCGTCGTGCGTCGCGGGTATATCCCGTTGTTTGAGCGACAGCCTCTACTCTCATTCCATCTTCCGCTATGGCTCAGCAACAGGGTGGAGTCTCCAGAATATGTGGCAGAAATTCATACTCTTCTTACAAAGGATGCAATAGAGCTGGCGCCAGAGGAGACACTGGGGTTTTTCAGCCCGGCATGGGTAATCCCGAAGAACGGAGAGGGCTCATGCCTCATCTTCAATCTCCGGCACCTCAAAGGATTCATCTCGAACAGCCACTTCAAAATAGAAACGTTGAAATCAATCCAGGAAACGCCAAGAGTGGAGGACTTGGCTTACATGACGCATACCTGCATATTGCACTTCACCCGTCGGTACGTGTTACGCTTACTTTGTGGAGGGAAAGTGTTCCAATTCAAAGTACTCCCGTTCGGCCTTTGCACAGCGCCGTTGGTTTTCACACAGGGTATGAAGTCGGTGGTGGCGAAGCTCCACCAGTGGGGGGATCTGTTGTTTCGCCTATCTAGACGACTGGATCCTCGCAAACCCTGACTTAGAACAGCTCGAAGAGGAGAGGAGGAGGTGTACAGACCTGTTACATCGGTTAGGCCTCGGAGTGAACTGGAAGAAGTCCAGACTCCTACCAATGCAGGCCTTCGAGTACCTGGGAGCACAGTTCAACCTCCAATCCTTTCGTATGAGACCTTCACAACCAGGACTTCTATGCTGACAGAAGCTGCATCAACACTCCTAACGAGGAAACTGATGACAGCGAGAGAACTCTCCAGGATCATCGGGCAGATAGACTCATGTGCGGACCTCATCCCGATGGGAGCTTGGAGGACTCACCCCCTCCACTGGTTCCGGAAACTGGAGTGGAGACCACGGAAGACTTGGGAGGACCTTATTTCCCTTCTCCACGTACCAGTTCATGAGGTATCATGGTGGGCAGTTCGGGACAACCTGGACCAGGGATTCCCAGTGAATACGCCGGTGGCGGACTGGCTGCTCATGACGGATGCGTCATTGTCAAGGTGGGGAGCGACCCTAGGTGCAGAACAGTCGGCTGGCCAGTGGACTCGGCAAGAGAGCGATCTACACATAAATGTGTTGGAACTGAGAGCCATTCGGTTAGCAATTTCAGTGTGGCAGGAGCAGCTTCGGAACAGCGTCGTGACAGTGCTCTGCGACAACACATCGGCGATTGCGTATGTGAAACGATGGGGAGGAATCGGATCGTGCTCTCTGTACGAGAAGGTAGGTTTATTATTCAACCTGTGCCTCTCCTTAAACATGACTCTAGTCCCAAGACACATTGCAGGCAGGTTGAATGTGCTTGCCGACGAAGTCTCCCGGGGAAGGCCTGCCACCGATGAGAGTGGCGGCTGTACCCGGGGGCGTGTGCAATATTGTTCCGGAGGTGGTGGAACACCTCATGTGGACCTCTTCGTGACATACAAGAACGCGCAGCTACCTCTACTTCTCCCCGTTCCCGGACGAGAGGGCGATGGCAACAGACAGTTGTGAGTGCGGATTGGACGGGAATGGTGGCCTACTTGTTCCCACCATTCAGACCAACTGTCTCAAATGTCATTTCAGTCGCCACTTGGCCAAGTAGACCTTATAACGTACTCGCCATTTTAGAATTTGTACTCTCCACATACCAAATACATCTTCCACAATTCATGGTTTCTCTAGTTTATGCATTTATAGAGTTGTAAAATTTACTTTTCCCCCAGTACTGTTGCAGAAAAGGCTGTTTTATAGCCCTGAGCAACGCCGCAAACCGTTCGTCTCTAGCTTCTACGTTTCCCGAGATATCGCTACTTGAACGTCATTCTCTATAGCTAGTCTCCGTTTTGGCGAGTAGGGCTAAATTCCAAGTCGCTAACTGTTGATTTTCATTCGCCAAATGGCGAGTGGCGACCGTCATTGGAAAGGGTTGATTCAGACTGATCCAACAGGTGCTGAACAAAATCTGGGAGTCGCCGGGAAGGTTCATCCTCGTTGCTCTGTGGTGGGAAGCTGCGTCGTGTCTTGTGGACCTTCAGAGAGCATCGAAAGAACCACCACTGGAACTCCCACAATGGCAATGGAGGTCCCTCCTGTCTCAAAACAGGAGGTCCGTCCTGCACCCGAGACCAGAAGTACTATATCTTCACGCGTGGCTACATTGACAGAAGAACTTACGAGGAAAGGATTCATTCTCTGGCGAAGTGATAGCCTCAGTAGTCAAAGCACTTCGGAACTCAACAGTTGACGTGTATGAGGTTAAGTGGAGAGGGTGGCATGTGTGGTGCAATAAGAACAGAGTGGATCCTTGTGACCCATCCGTTCTATCTGTGTGTGCATTTCTAGAGGAACTGTTCAGGTCATGCCGCTCGCCCCCTTGCATTAAGGGGTGTAGAGTCGCAATTAATTCGGTACGTTTTCTTATTGGGAAGACGGAAGTGGTATCGAACTGTGTAATCTCCAAACTTGTCCAATCGTTTACAGTGTGCAGGCTGACTACACGACGCCTCTGCCAGCAATGGATCTCTCTAAGGTACTTCATTTTCTTTTGGGCTCAAACTTCGAACCACTGGCTAAAGCAATATTCAAAAGGTACACTGTAAAACGGTGTTCCTGGTGGCAATAGCAACCGCAGCGAGGCAAGGGGAGCTAGCTGCCCTACCAAGAGGTAAGGACTTCTTTACTACACGAGCGATTGGTCCCATATCTCCCCGCTGTTAAACCCCCCCGTTTTCAGAGCAAAAACGACCAAACCAGAGGACAGGCCGGCCCCTATCATTATAGAGGCGCTTACTAACATTCTGGGGAAGGATTGTGTAGAAAGAAACCAGCAGTGCCCGGTCAGAGCGTTAAAACATTTTCTGGTGGCATCGAAAGATGCAGTAGAGAACACAGGGAAGAAACAAAGGTCACGCACCCAGCACAACAGACCACTATTTGTCAAAGTGTACCCGGAGGGTACACCCACCAACGAAGTGGTAACCCCGGGGCTGATAGGGAAGGGGAGTTGTAGAGCCATCACTGAGGCTTAAGAGTCCGGTGATGACAGGAGAGTGGGTGAAAGTGTAAATCCCCACGAGTTGCGGGCCATGGCAATGTCGTGGGCATACACCATGGGAACCACATTAGAGGAGGTCCTATCAGCAGGCAGGTGGAAGAGCAAAACAACCTTTATCTCACACTATTTGAGAGAAGTCGATGCCGGGGAAAGAGAACACAGGAATCAGGTGTTCGTTGCAGCTTTATGTGTGGTGCGGCGTTAATGAAGTAAGTTACCTCATTATTCCGCATGACTACTGGATTATGTTTTGGGGGGATTGGTTCATGCCAGGTGCAGGGTTCGCCCCCTCCCCTCTGTCGGGGAGAATATGACAAAGTCTGCATAAAATACAGGTAAGTATTTTAAGAGAGCAGTAAAAACGGGGTTTTACTCCTAAAAATAGTTTTTACTTATCCTAAAATACTTACCTGTAGGGACCCTCCCGCCTCGAACCTTCCTTAGGGATTGGTAAGACAAACTGTGGAGCGAGGTTGCAGGGTTCGGGCGATGTAGGCATGGGCCCCAGGGAGCACCGGGGCATGAACCAAGAGGGCATTTAAGTTTAATGGTTGGGACGGTTAGCACTTACAAACATGGAAAGCATAAAATACAGGTATGTATTTTACGATAAGTAAAACTATTTTTAGTCGCCAATGGGTACAATTTATAATTGTGCCGCCAAGCATAGATTATGATTTAAAGGTTTGCCAGGGTGGAGGCCCCCCCCACACACACACACACACACACACTCGGGAAAAAAAAAAGAAGAAAAAAAAACAATCACGGTAATAGATTTAAACAAGCACCAGAATAGGCCAAGATTAATTTTTAAGACCGTGTGAGCGGGAGAGTTTTTATTTATTTTTTTATCACAATTTTAGTAACGCGTGTCAAAAAAAACTTTGCTGTCAAAACACAAACCTTTTTAAAATTGACCTTTGTATACAAACAGTTTCTTATTTATGGCATGTCATTCAAATCCCCTAAAAACCACTGTATTTCCGTGATTCGACCATTACCCTTCCTCCCCTGCCCCACCTGAATGATCTTGACAATATAGGGTAAGTAGGTCTGGAGGGAGACAATTTCATAATGAAAAAAAGGGTGACACTTAGTTTTTGAAAAAGAGTCTAGTAGGACTTGCATTTGAATTTATTAACAGGAAAAAATAAGGTTGGGAGAAATGCTGCTAGGAAACGATTAAACATTCCTGACAGACAAGAATAAAAAGTAGGGTAACAATATTTTTTTTCAATAAGTAAAACGTAACAGTAGTTGCCAACTTTGTCAAATGCTATAGTGTCTTATTGTTGCCAGCTATACGTTTTACCAGCCAAGTGGGTTGTGGCGACTGTTAGTCTGAAGCTTTACTGGCAGCTCTGTATCAGAACTGTCTTTTTCGTATCTAAGATCCTGGCCCTCATGAAAACTTTTAACTCTTACAAAGAGTTTGGCAAACTTTCCGGAAGGCCTCTCCTCGATAATTGCCATCCTCATATTTGCCATGGAATCTTCCTCCGGTTAGCTAGGATCGTCTTCTTGATCCTCGAATCCCTCTTCACCATGAAAATCAGCATGACAATCTTCAAAGCCGTATTCCACTTAGTCGTCCGTGTTATCTAAACCATGCAAGCAAAAAAGACTGGGAGGACCCCTAGCAGGAGGCTGGGGGGGGGGGGGGGGACTGTAAAGGTATTGGTAATAACAAAAGGAGAGACTAAGCAATCTTAAGTACATGGAGTGGTTGTGAAGTATAACTAAGATTTAATGTAGTTGTTATTTTTACGACGCTTTTTTCCTTGCAGGAGTTTTAATTATACCTAAAAATAAGATGTGAGGTGCTGGTCACTTTATATATTGTGTTGTTTCTTTTCCACATGGTTATTTAATAAATAAAAACACTTAACATGCCATGAATTTTTTTTATTAAATACTTATGTGGAAAAGAAACAATAATGTAATGTTGGATTTGGTCACATTATGTACTGCATTTATTGTAGGTTTTCTTTAGATACCTGTAAGCCTACTAATGCCATTATGTTATACTTTGACAGGCTGACCCTATACAATTGAAGAGTTTCCTGAGCGCCATTTCGTTGATTTTGAGCGATAAAGGTTTGAAGAGCGTTCATTGGTCTCATCTAACACCAGCGACATCAGCACAAGTAGCAAAGCTTCCAACTAAGCTTAGGATTCTAAAAAGCAAGGATTATCCTGTAATAGGGGAATCCTTTCCTAAGACTCTTGAATCTGTAACGATAAACAACTGCTGCTTGCAACGGTTTGATAATAGAATCCTTCGACTGCAACATCTCAGGATTCTTAACTTGAGTTATAATAAACTACAACGCTTACCAGAACAGTTGGATGGGAATCTTTTGCCTTCGTTAGCACTGCTTGATCTTTCTTACAATAGCTTGAGTTTACTACCTACCAAGTTTTTTCAGAGTCATTTGCGGAGAACTCTTACTTCTCTAAAACTTGGTCGCAACTCACTGAAGTCGTTACCAGCCAGCATTTGTGATTTGTCTGCATTAATAGACTTGGATGTCTCCGATAATGAATTGGTAGAACTGCCTCATCAGATTGGTAAATTGAGTCCCTGTCTCAGGATATTGCACGCATCGCAAAACTTCCTAACATTCCTACCAGGCAGCATCAAAACTTTAAATTTGGATGCAATAGACGTATATGGTAATAGATTTGCAACAGATGTTAAAGAAACTGTGGTCGTACAAAACAGCTTATCAGTTCCGACGTTAGTCGAATGTGCTGCACGAACAATTTTAGACAAAAGGTACGGTAATTAAGTTATTCATTGTACTACTACTATTAATTTTTTTCCCAACAACAGGGGTCAAAATATTCGGATGCATAGGGGCAAATTGCACTCCAAAATCGCACTTTGCACTCCAGAAACAACTCTTGGAGTGCAAAATTGCACACGAAAGTTGAATTTTTCGTAACTTTTGAACCGCACAAGCTACAGACTTGCGGTTTGCGGCATTTTAAACAGCTTGGAGTTAGATTTCCAGTGACACCATCCTTCCAAAGAAGTTAAAACTCCATTTTTTACTACATTTGGTTAAACTATGGGAATAGGTATTCAGTTAAATAGTCAAGTTAGGTTTAAGCAAAGTGCAGGAAAACGGTACATGTTATAGTGATGCTGAATGTTAGAATTTTCAATGGCTATAAAATAGGAGACCACAGTGTTGGTTTACATTTGGGTTTTGCACTCCATAGAAGTTTTTTGCACCCCAGTAACATATTTGGAGTGAAAATTTGCACCCGGATCAAAATATGGAAATTCAACCCCTGCAGCAATATAACTATCGTTCTAGTTGCCGTTTCGAAAATTTCCACTACCTGTACATTTTTGCATTCTTCCTCGAATAATGCTTTCTCTCCCTTGAGGTTTCTTTGTCTTGGTAGATCTGGCCAGCTCCACAATCCAACTGTGCATACGTCATGTACAGTCGTCCTATAAAACTTTCAGGCGAGGCGTCCTGCCATCCTTTTTCCTCTAGCACCCATCCGTCGTGGTCTCGTTGCTCTCTCCCGTAGCACCCGACAACATCCTCTTCACTCCGACAAGACTCCTGTTGCCCAATACGTCAGTATCTGCATCTGCGTCGCCTCTTGTCGCCTGCAGTATGACAAGTCCAAATGACACGACAAGGAACTCCACTCCCAACACACCGTCTCCGGTAAGCCCTCCACCACCGGCCCCGAAAATCATCGTCCTGCCATCACCGAAACCACCACGACACCGACACGTGTCGGATGGTCTGCCTTGTCCCGCAAGTCCTTCTACCCATGTCGCCCATTCAATGCGGTCAACGACATAACCCGACACCAGAAGAAATCCAAGTCTTTATCTTCCCACTCTGTCTCGTCACTCCCCTCTCGACCTGTCGTCACTTTTCTCATGACGTTCATCGCATGTCGCTTGCACCAGTCCTATCCCTCGACATGAAAGGACAAACCGATTCCCAAATCTCCTGTTCCGTCCCCCTCTTACGCTCGTTCGTCTAGAGAAATTCATGCATTTACAGATTGTGGCATCCATGAATTTCATTTCAAGCAGCGCAATCCATCTCTTTACCCCCCCCCCCCCCCCACACACATAACACACACAGCAAGTCGTACACCAGAAAATGGGTAACCATGTCTTCTAAAAACATCGTTGTGGAACATACTGTGGAACTCCAAATTCAACAAAAAATGCAAAAACAAATTTTACTTCAAAGCCCAAAGCCTGAAGAAGACTGCAGTGGTTATCAAAAATTACCGAGATTAAGTCAGTCTCAGTAAAATGAAAGTGAGCGAACTGAAGTAAAATTCGTTTTTACATTTTTTGTTGAACCACGTCTTCGGAACAATCTTCTCGCAAGCGCAAAAGCAACGAACCTTCTCATTCGTCGTGTCGCTGACACCTGTCGGATTCCGACAATGAACTGGATTCAGCCTCCGCCCTCAATGACTCGCAACAGCTCCAACAGGTGTACCCTGCTGACTCCTTTCACGCTCACTTCGAGGGTCTGCTTGCAACACAACAACGACCCAACATCTATGCCTCTTTCAAAACTTTTGAAAACCATTGAAACCATTGTCCCAGATTGCTTCTTATACTAACCGACACCCTCGGATGCCGTACCTTCCAAATTCAGGCCTTTCCACCGGATTCGGTTTCAGTCTTCGTGACAGAAACATAAAAAGCACCTTGCTAAACTTGGACCGTCTACAACTTTACTCACGGCGCTTCTCTGGAATGCGGTCTTCTTCTCGGCAAAGGAGGATCATTTGTACTCGACAGAGACACTCCGCCCCCAAGACTCGGACGCGAATCGTGGTTTTTTCGTGCTGACTGTGAAGGTGCCACCAATCCCCGTCTTTTTGCCACCTGCCTCCAGGTCAGAATTTTTCACCGCAGAAGCGAAGAGGGATTTCGGCATTGCCCTCTTCATTACGAAAAAAGCCAAAATTCCTTTCGCTGTCCTCAAAGAAAACGACAAGATCATCCGTCTCGGACTATGAGGCACGTCCCAAGCTGACGTCTTACACATGTCCATCAATGCAGTCTGCTGCAACAAACTGGCAACTGTCTCGAGTCGACGCGAAACCAAGTGCTTCCACTCTCTCATCACTGACCTCTTCAAGAAAACTTAATTTGCCACTTAACACTCATTCAACTGGCTGACAAAAGCACTTTTTAAATTCAAGTCTACTCTTCCGTGATGTCGCCCTAAACCCCGCTTTGAACCTTAACGACTCAACTAGACACATCCTGCGAAATCAACCCCTACACGAAACGGAAACACTTTTTCGTGGGCTGATTCCTACCCTGGCTCCCCATCTTGACGTCTCTCGCAAACCCAAGCAGGCAAAATCCATCATTAAACCTCAACCTCAAAAGTACCAATTTTCCAACCGTAAGAAAGTTTGGAACAAGAACTTCCCCTACAAATCCACAAACTATCATCAGGGCCCCGGTTTAACACATCACCATCAAGGAAACCAACCCTATCGTGGAAATCGTCCCAACAAAGGGAAAGGAAGGAACTACAACCATCGAAGCTCAACCACTGACCATGCAGCCGTTACTCTTCCTTCGGCACCCTGAGAAAGTCTCGCAAAAGTCAATGACGCGCCATCTTTGATCGCCCTTCATCCTGTCGGCGGTTGTCTCCAACCTTACCTGTCAGCTTGTGGAAGAACTCACTTCTGACAGCCTATTCCTTTCTATTATCGCTCATGGTTTTCGGCCGACATTCCTAACCAAACCAGCTCTTGTCTCTCGACCTCCTGGAAGGTTGCACCCACAGAATTGACCCCTCTTACTTCAGAGGTTATGAAACTTCATCAACAAAGATGAAACCATGCTCAACAGGGAATTCACAACAAATCTCCTGGAAAAACTAGGTTTCAGCATCAACCTGAAAAATTCTCGCCCTCTCCTCAGATCAGGGTTTCATTTTCCTCGGAGTCTCCTTCAACTTCGCATCTGCAACAGTGATGCCTTCACCCGACAGAATCGATCTTCACAATCGTGCTCGATCATTTTGTCAAAATCATCACTCTCTAACCGACCTCACCTCTCTCATCAGAAAAATGACTCCATAGCAAAAAGTGTCCTTTACGGCATATGGTTGGCTCGCCCCTTCCACCACTTCTGCATCGACATCTGGGGAACCCTTCTAGCAACAACTCACACCCAGAAACCAACAGACGAAAGCTTTCATCTCGAAACCCTCCTATGGTAGTTCGACATCCACAACCTCACCCAAAAGGTCCCCCTTCACGAACCCACTCCAGAAGTTCTTCTCATAACAGTTGCCTCTTTGGCTTGGTGGGGAGCTCATATCAACCACCACGAAACATCAGGGACATGGCCCCCAGACACAACGACCGCATCAACGTACTGGAATTAAAATCTGTCTTCAATGCCCTCTCTCATTTTCATCACCTTGTAGCAAGAAAAATAGGGCAAGTCTACTATACTACCGCAATCGCCTACATCAACTAGGAAGGAGGGACCCATTCGCACCAGCTCCACCATGTGATAGCGGCTGTGTTCAACCTTTGCTTCTATCTGAAGACCTCCGTTCTTCCCCTCCACTTCCCTGGTAATCGCAATATCATCGCCGATGCTCTCTCATGCAACAAACCATCTCAGGGGAATGGATCCTCAACAAATCCTTCTGCGAATCAACATTTGGGGGACTCTTATGATCGACTTATTCGCCACGAGACACAATGCCAGACTTCCCCATTGCATCAGCCCAATTCCAGACAACCAAGCTTGGGCAGTGGACGCATTAACCTTCCCATGGGATCGCCTCTATGCCTACCACTTCCCATCATTCAAACTCCTTCCAACCGCCCTTCAGAAAATCAGTCAAACGCAAGGACTCTTTCTCCTCATGTATCCTAATTGGCCAGCAGCCCCTTGGTTTCCTTAACTTCTAAACCTACTCATCAACCGTCCAAGAAACTTCCAGACCTCCTCTAACACAAAGGAAACAATCCCAACTCCACCCGAATCCCAAGATCCTACACCTGCATGGGTGGCTACTGTCATCGGACTCACGAAAAAGACAGGCATTCTTGAAGAACAGGCCACCAGAATTTCTTGCAAAGCCGTCTGGGAATCAACAAACAAAAAAATGGTTTCATTGTTGTAACAGAAGGAAAGTCAATCCGGTAAATCCCCTTTTACTCTAACTCTTGATTTTCAACAATCTTTTCAAAGATGGACTCATGGGTCCCTCAATCCTTGTCTACCGTTACACAATTAACTCTGCCTTCATGGTTGCAGGCAACCCACATCTCCTTGAATATTTTCGCATCGCCACATTTCCAAAATCCTTTGAAGTCGAACATCCAACCATACACCACATTTTACCTGATTGGGATCTTTCGATTGTTCTTGATTCTGTAATGAAGGCACCCTGCGAACCAATTCAGAATTGTCACATGGTTTTTTCACCTGCAAGACAGTCTTTCTAACATCCCTCGTCACTAGCTTACGATGCAATGAAGTACTAGCACTCTCATGCGATCCAGCAAATTGCTTCTTGTTTGACAACTGCAAATTCATTCACCTCAGACCATGCTGCGATTTCTGTGCCAAACATTGATGACGAGCCGGACCATCTTCTCTGTCATGAACATCGTAAAGGCCGCGATCAGCTCTTCCTCCCATACAAAAATGACTTCGGAGTTACCTCGGCCGCCATGATTGCCACTTGGATAAAGATTGTCATTTTCTACACTTCTGAACACCGTAACAGCAGTTGCTCTGACAACAACATCAAAGTCACAGCACACAAGCTGAGAGCAATCGCCACTTCTTGGACATCCATAATCACTTCACAATCCAAGAAGTCTTTCAAGTCGCATTCTGGAGAAGCCCAACTGTATTCACAAGCCACTACAGGGACATGACAAGATAAGAATCTGGACTACACCGTCTGGGCCCCATCATCACAGCCAGATGTGTCGTCCAGTCCACAACAAAAGTAAACACCTCCAGAAGATGGAAGCAAGACCCTCATGTATAAACAAACAGCCCTTTCAGGGCCACCACCTTTTTTGAAAGAGATCCAGATCCTGTTTTCTGTTTATTATTAATAAAGTGCAAAGTTTGTGATACGTTTTGGGGGTGCCAGATCGCAATCCAAGGGTAACCTGTCACGTGGTACCCACCACCATTTTAGACGACATCTACTGTAAATGCAACAATTTACAGGTAGTGGATATTTTCAAAACGGCAACTAGAAAGGCAAATTGACTGGGGGGGGGGGGGGTAAATTGGTTTCTATTGCCTGAAACTAAAATATACACTACCTGTACCCACCCTACTTCCCTTCTTGAGTCGCCATCATAACTGATCGAGAGGAAAAAACTATGGCAGGCCCCCTCGCCTGAAAGATTTTATAGCTGGACTGCATAGTTGGGTTGCACAGCTAGCCGGATCTACAGAGTTAAAACACCTCGCAGAGAGAAATAATTATTCGAGGAAGTACCCAACAATTTACAGGCAGTGTATTTTTTCGTTTTAGGCAATAGAAACCTTATTCTAACCCCCCCGTAATTTCGCTTTTTAGATCTTTTTTATAGATGGGCTAAAAAAAATGTGAAAAAGGTGTCGAAAGGAAGATTTATCCGGATGTTGCTTAGGCCTCTTTTATAATCCGAAATGGGTCCTAAATCCCCCAAATTAGTGAAAAACCACCCACCGCAGCAATACATACCTTTGATTATTAACTAAATTTTCTTTTCTGTCGAAGCCTTGGAAATTTTCATGAACATCCATCAACAGTAGACTGACGGCAACAGTAACTTTCCTCGACTGCTCAACAAGCAGGACCAACTAAGCGATGACAAAATAAGGAGAAACGAATAACGTGTTGCTCTCAGTTGCAGCATTACACAACATTATTTTGTTTCTGCGTTAAACTGGATTATTTCATGGATTCGGTATGGCTCAACTGGTAAAGTGTAGATTTTTAACGTAAACATTGTGAGGTCTAATCCCATCCAAACTGTGAAAAATTGCTATTAGGTCAAAACGTACAAGTTATTAGCTTACGTGTATAAATACATGACGTAAAGCCAAATCGCCTCGATTAGTGATTAGTACAGACACAAACTTATTTAATTTCCGTTGTCGGTAGGGCTTAGTCCATGGCTCGGTCAAGTCAGCATGGCTTAGTTGTATGGCTTCAGCCTTGGTCTCAAAGGTCGATAATTCAACTCCTGCTTAGGCAGTCTCGACATATAAGTTCGAAAAGCAACAGAATTAGGTTTACATATACAGTATACTTATTTACGTGTATAGCCTAACACCATTTACAGTTTTGATTTCGCTTAAAACAAAAGAAGAAAATTAGCTTAATTTCTACAAACAACCAGTTACTTCTGGGGTTCACGGATATGAGCAAAGCGAGCGAAAATCAGCATTTGTTATTGTAAACGGATCTTCATACCAAGTACAATTAGTGAGAGTAGAAAAATGGGTCAACGAACTACGTTGGTTAAAAGGTCATTGGTCTTAGCAGAAGGATGCACAGTATTGTACTAATATTACAAGACTACAATAACATTTTTTTTTTGTTAGCTCGGTGTACTACATTCTGATCATTTACTTAATCATTTTTGGTGTGGAATGTATGTGGGCTGCATATGAGCTGCAACAGAAGTCTCGAGTGTAGTGAGGCTTTGCCGATTTAGTGAGGGCAGCAATCACCTTTGCTAGTGATATTCATAATGCGTCAAATTTGGTAACTGACCTTCCTTACATTCCTCATCATCATCACGCAAACAGTCTTAAAACAAAATTGTTGTATCGCACAGAAAACTGAGTGCATATCCCAAACATCACAAAATGGATCTGGTGTTAAGCATGTTTGAAAAGTCAAAAAAATATTAAAAAGCCAGTTTAGTAAGATTAAGTTACCAGTTCTCTAGAACTGTAGTTATGATCGAATTGAAACTCCATAGGCAAATGTGTCTTATCTCACCAAGGCGTTCTAGCTTGTTCCTTCCTAGGTCTGTGCAACCCTTCCAGCAAAACCATGCGTATTTAAGCCTATAGTATTTAAATTAAACATAGTTTGAAAGAATGCCATGATTTTGATCTTGGCTTACTTAACGATATCACAGAAGAAGAACGGAAATAGGCTTGCTTTGGGACATGACTTTTATCCTAATTTGTGAGCGGACGAGTTCTGTCGTAATATTAGACTGGATTGCCAGAAATAGGGCAGTGAATCCCAATTCGTAACTACCGGTAGTTAAAGTAACTTCAGTGACTAGTGACACTGCTAGATAAGCTACTTAGTCAAAATATATCTGCAACTACAATTTCCAGGACAGGTATGCTTGCTGTTTGATAAAACAACCCCCTCCCCGTGTTGCAAATGGTTCATCAACCACCACCCGTGCGCTTAATTTTTTTGCTGACTAATAGACGCTGATGGAGTGAGTGAACCCGTCAGTGTATTTTTGCGAATTTTGAATATTTAACCGAGTTTCACTAATCCTTTAATTTTAATCTTCCAGAGGTTTATGCTAGAAGTTTATGCATCGTTTAAACAATTATTTTTTGCCAGCTAATAAACGCTGATTAAGGAGCGAACTCGTCTGTGTATTTTTGCACATTTTGAATATTTATCCAATTTTCACTAATCCTTTAAATTAAGTTTCGTTGTTTACAGAGGTATTATTGTTGCTGGCAACCTTGCAACGTAGCAGTGATGAGTCTCGTGCACTGCTGGTTTAAAGTGATTGTTGGGCACACGGGGACATGCGATTTCGGAATCGGGACTTATAAGGTGTAGATGTCAAAATACCAAAGGGGTAAAATCCTATTAAGTCTACGGCAGGCAACTTTTGAAATTTGGAAATAAAATTGGAACTGTGCAAATATAGTTTCTTTATTGCCAAAACATATAAACCTGATAATTTTGCATTACATTCCTCGAATGTGATGTTCCCCTGTAGGTTTCTTCCGGTGCGCAGACGCTTGCTTGCATATCCCACCACGCATGCACGGCGCAGTCCTCCCTTATAAAAGCAAGAGCGGAGACGCTTTTGGCATTCATTTTCCTCCATAGATGTCTCCACGCCACCTCGCTCCGTGGTTCCCAGCCTGTCGTATGGAATTTGGATTCAACGCCGACGATGGCCGCTGCTTCTGAAGCTCCCGCTTCGTCCACTGTGCTCCCTCGTGCTCTTGCGCACTTCACCCTTGGCTACCGTTGGGCCTCCGCCCTTAACCTCGCCGCCTGCGGACCAGTCCGCCCGACACCACCAGATGTCACGCGTAATTCCCATGGTATCACCTCTCCGACTCGCCACTTCTCCCGGGCCAGCACACGCTGCCTCCCGCCCCCTTGGACTTGTCGTCTCTCCAGTACGACCTCCAAGTTGCCAAAGACAACTACCGCGCGGCCAAATGGAATCTCCGTGGAGCGACACTCGCTCGCTCTCCGGAAAGGACTCAGCGTCACCCGTAGTGTTGTTCGAGACATCGTTCACGACACCGTCCGACACCTTCATGGAAATCCGATGCCTCCTCCTTCCTGCACGTCATCGGTTCACAAAACGCGCACCCAGGACTGGGTTGCGTCCACTTCCAGCCACGAAGGACACAAACGTGTCGCTTCTTCTCCTCCTGCCATGTCTCCTAAGCGTCGTCCTGTCGTTCCTCATTCTTGATGCCAGCCTCCTACGCCTGCCCCTACGGCCGAAAAGCGTATTCGGTTTCCTGAAGACCGTCGAACAAACAGTCCCGGACTGTTTCTTGTTCAAGCTGCCGACACTCCTGCCATCAACCGTGGCCTTAAAACTGGTTTTGGCTTCGCTCTGCGCGACAAGGACACCAAGCCCCGTAGTCTCCTCGGTCAGTCAACAACACTCCTAACGTGTCTTCTCCGCAATGAAGCCTCCCTCTTCGGCAAACGCAAGCCCCTTGTTCTCGACAAAGAACCGCCTCCTCCACGACCCGGCCATGAGAACAGCTTCTTCCGCTCGTTCGGAGATGGGGTCACTAATCCGCACAATTATGACACCTACTCTGAGTGCAAATTTTTATGCAGCGAAATTAAAATGGATTTCGGTACAGCTCTCTCCATTCCAAAGAAAGCCGACATTCCCACCTTTGTCTTATATGAAAACGACAAATGCCTGCGTTTGAGCTTATGTGCGGCTTCTCAAGCTGATGTCCTTAACACAGCCGTCAATGCCCTTTGTGAGAAACTCGTCGGATCCAAGTCCCGAAGAAATTAAGAATTTGGAGTCTCTCACTTCGCACCTTTTCCAGAAAGCCAATTTTGCTACGTATCATGCCTTGAACTGGGGAACAAGAGCGTTATTCAATAACACGCTTCTCCTTCGCGACATCGCTCTGTTGTCCGCCACCAACTTGACCCAACCCATCCATGAATCAGACACGCTCTTCCGTGGGCTAATCCCGACGCTGGCACTTCACTTGGACATCTCCAGGAAACCCAAGCCGCAAAAACCAACAGCAACATCCAACCGTCCGTTCACGAAGAACAAGGAATCCAGCCTTCGTCCTCCATCGGACGACTGGCCCAAAGGTTCGATATCGACAGTCCTAAACCGTTCGAACGACACCACGACACCTCAACCATGAAACCAGCAGCCCTTCGAGTCCCTCCTCTGGTAGTCAGACGTCATGAACCCGTTGAAGTCACTACCTCTGCGGGAGCCTTCTCCCGACCATCTAATTTTTACAGATGCATCAAAAACTGGCTGGGGCACACACCTGAACAACCTGGAAATCTCCGGTCTCTGGTCTGCATCCTGCAAGAATCACATAACATGCTGGAACTTCGATCCTGCTTGCTCTTCGACACTTCCTTCCCTTGATTCGAGACAAAGTTGTACAGATCCAGGCCGACAACAAAACAGCCCTGGCCTACATCAGGAGGGAAGGCGGGACAAAATCAAGATCCCTTCACAAACTAACCTCAGAAATCTTCAACCTGTGCATTCCAAACAATATCACCCTCCTTCCCCTACACATCCCAGGCAACAGGAATGTGATTGCAGACTCTCTATCATGCCAGAAACCACCGTCAGGCGAATGGTGTCTCAAGAAATCTATCTACGAATCTCTTCAACATCTGGGGCACACCAATGCCAAACTTCCCCACTACATCAGCCCGATTCCGGACATCTCGGCAATAGCAGTAGACGCCCTCACATTCCCATGGCACAACCTGTTCGCCTACCTCTTTCCTCCATTCAAACTACTTCCACGAGTATTTCGGAAAATAGAAGAAAGTCGGAGCCTATTTGTACTAATAGCTCCCCTCTGGCCGTCAGCGGCATGGTTCCCGCTCCTCCTAAACCTAGTGGTCGACACCCCAAGATGTCTCCCTCTTCTACCAGATCTTCTGTCACAACAGAAAGGATCAAAACTACACCCAAATCCTCAAAACCTCGGGTGGCTACTATCATCAAACTCCTCAAAAAGGCTGGAATTCATCAAGAAGAGGCAGAACACATCGCTTCCAAAGCAACCAGGGATTCGACAAACCGCATGTACGACAGTCACTGGTCCAAATGGATTCATTGGTGTATCGCAAAACATACAAATCCAATCGACCCCCCTCTACCCGAACTCCCAAAATTCTTCATGGACTTATTCAACATCGATAAACTAAAAGGTTCAACAATTCTCGTCTACCGTTCTGCATTAAACTCAGTTTTCAAGGCCGCTGGCTGCACCAAATTACTATCGCATGAGGATGACTATCGCAGCTCCTCCTTATTACGCTCTTTTGAAAATGAACGCCCAACAACAAGACGTTCCGTAACTGATTGGGATCTCACCATTGTTCTGCAATCTCTAATGGAAGAACCCTACAAACCCATGCAAGAGAGCTCACTTCACCTAATAACCCGTAAAACTGTCTTACTCGTGACTGTAGCAGCAAGTCTAAGATGCTCAGAGATCCAAGCCCTCTCAGCTGACCCAGCATACTGCATCTTCAGCCCAAACTTCTCCTCCGTAACACTCTTCCCCAGAGCATCCTTCAGAGCCAAGACTCAAAAACCTTCGGAACCATCAAAACCAATAACATTTCCGGCCCTCTCGAACCTCGTAGGAACAAACCCGAACGCCTCCTCTGTCCAATCAGAGCCCTCCGCTTCTACCTGACTCGCACGCGGCACGAAGACATCCGCAAAGGCAGGAACCTACTTTTCCTCCCTGTGGATATCCAAACGGGTGAAACAAAAGCCGCTATGGTATCACGATGGATTAACAAAACATTTGAAGCAGCTTACGACAAACACGGATTGAGTAAGAGCATGAGAGTTACGGCGCATGAAGTAAGAGCGATCTCCACATCATGGGCCCACCACAACGCCACCCCAATTAAAGAAATCCTGGCAGCAGCATCATGGCGCCACCAATCAACTTCACGTCCCACTACCTAAGGGACATGTCAAGGGATGAATCTGGACTACATCGGCTGGGACCGATCGTGGACCAGAACCGTGGTCAAGCCCCCTTAAGCACTCAGAACGAAGCAGAAGCAAGATCCATGAGGGAAGCAAGATCCATCCAACCAGAAGCAAGACCCTCAAACAACGGTCCTTTTCAGGGCCACCAACCCCTACGAAGGAGACCCAATTTCCTGTTTGCAACCATTGTTCTGAATAATGTGCGAATTTTTCTCTTACAGATAAAAAACTTTTGGGGAAAAGCCTGCTTGCATCCCGGGGCGCTCATCCAGGTGGTGCCCGCCACTTGTCTTTGACGAGGTCTACTGATAATGCAAAATTATCAGGTTAATATTTTTTGGCAATAAAGAAAGAACTTTATGCCCCCCCCCCCCC
>JAHWFP010069922.1:0-27666 GCA_023313725.1 Lithobius niger | reverse complement strand
TTGTTTAGTAAGTAGTATCGTTACAAATTTAGTCTGAGAAAAACGCTCGAGTAATTTAAAGAATTATGGAACCACTTCCACAGCGGCTCCAAGCGCATCCACCATCGATCTGTATACGTTGGTTGTACTATCTCCGTTGGTGTAAAGGGTAAATTAAGGTCGCTGTTTCTCGAAAATAACGTCAGTTTTTTCCAAATTTACCTAACCTAACCACATAACACCAGAAACCGCAATCAAAATCTTAAACTTTTCTAAACTTCACGCGCCGGAATCTAGATAGGTTGGCCATCATGCTCGGAGCTTCTGCGGAAGTGGACCCAGAATTATTTTTACCTTGGCTGATGTCCCGATGTCGTCGGTTGTCAAGGATTCAACTACTGTATCAGGATATATTTGTATTCTGGACTGCATCGTTGAGATTGGTTAGTTGGCTGGCCTCGTTTCTTGTTCACAGGTGGCCTTAAGGAATGATTTTAGCCATCACAATGTACCTTAATTATACCTAGTTATTAGGATTTTCCCAAGCCTTTGGGGTTGTGATTGTGTTTCCTCCTCGTTTTCTCGTGCAGGCGTGCCCGCCTATTATGTAAAAGCTATTTAAGCAATTTTGGTAATAAAGTTCACCTTTTCAACGGCTGGACTTGACCAGCAAACATCTCTTGCCTGGGGAGATTTGGTTGGAGCCAAATGTTACGACTAGTTTAGGCCTACATAAGGGAAAAGGGGGCGGTGTAGGGTTAAGAGGAAACCTAACGGCCGTAGGCCTATTTGCTGGGACTTTCTAATAAACAATAATAATCAGCAAACCTAATGAAACACTGAAAGACTTAACAGAGCTGTAGCCAGGATCTACACCGGTAGAACATTGGGTGACAGTGGGGAGTCCTGGGTTCGAGTTCCATTCAGGGCAGTTGTCTTTTCTTTCTTGCTCAGATTAGTGTATCTTCTATTTTCACGATGGCAAGTCTTTAATGCAGACCATTTCCTTAGTTTTCTCTTTACATGTTGTTTTATTCTTTATTTCTAACAAATTTAAGATTAATGGAGGTTGACCCCCACGCACCTGCTATTTTTTACGAGGACTATAGTACCATTTCGTCACCGGACTTAGAAGTTTATGCCCCAAACTCTTTGAGTGCGGTCGTATTAGCTGCAAAAAACATGGCAGCGGTCACTGCTAACCTGAAGGCAGACGAATCCAGGGCGATTATTACTAAAGACATTAATAAATCGTTGGAGACAAAAATTGACACGTTGAAACTTTTGGCCTCTTTCGCTGATCTTTTAAAAGCTCATAAGCCTATCACGGGGAGTGAGAAAATTAGTAATGCAAGTGTTTCTGTGCTTCCCGTGAAGGATAATGAACGTGCCTTACTTGGGGATGAGAAAATACAAATAAAATCGAGCAGCACGACCGCCCCAAAGTCGAGCACTGCCCTCAAGAGCCATAGTGTTAACGCATCCAAAGGGGGTAATGTAGGCAACTCGTGATATTCCTAGGAAGGATGGTGGTAAAAAAGTGAGGGAAATAGTGGATGAGAGTGGTAGGAAAAGTGGAAACGCATCCACTCCTAGCGGTCGTCATACGGACGGAAAGGATTCCGTAGTAAAGTGTCAAAATCTCAATCCGCTCCCGAGAAAAGGGAATGCGGATGGGAAAAGGGCTCAAGTTCGCTAAGCGACAAAGGTCGACTCGAGCATGGCAAAACAGCGCCGGAGGGTGACGGGTTTGCGAGGTTTTTAGAGATAGCTAAGCAAATGTGGGTCGGCGGCGGGCAGAGGTCACTGCCGAGTGAGTAGGATAGCAGCATGTCGCCTGAGCGTAATGGGGCGTCGAGTATCACCGGATTGCCGGGACGCCGAGGATCGCCGCGGCGGTGGCCGCGCAGGTCGCGGTCCCCATCGCACGGCAGAAGCAAGCATTTATCGCTGGGACATAGATCGAGCAAAGGCCGCAGAGATTCTCCCGGGAAAGAGAGGTCACCAAGGACGGCTAGGTTGCCAGTTAGGGACAAGTCAGGGACGCGCCGGCAATCTCTGTTGCGCTGATAGACTAATCACCGGTATGGGCGAAGGATACTGCGGAAGACCTGGATTTGGAGGAAGAGGTGCGAACGCTAATGGCCAAAGGTACGCTAATGATTGCGCCACCGGACTCAAGGGCTTCTTGAGTCCGGCGAGGGTTATTGCCAAGAAGGGAGGAGGAAAGCGGCTCATTTTCAACTTGACGAAACTGAACTCTCACATCGTGAAAGAACACTTCAAGATGGAGACCATAGGGTCCATTCGAGAAGCGATTCAACAGAAGGAGTTTACAGCATTTATAGACCTCGAGGATGCATACCTTCACGTCCCACTGCACGCAGTTGTGCAACACCTCTTTCGCCTAGTAGTGGGGGGGGGGTGTCTTACCAGTTCAAGACTCTGCCTTTCGGACTCTCGACGGCCCCTCAGGTCTTCACCCGGCTGATGAAACCTGTGATAGCCAAGCTGCATCAGCAACAAATAAGAGCACACGCTTATTTAGACGACTGGCTGATAAGGAACAAGTCAGCGGAGGATCTGAGACGCCAACTTCGGCAGTGCACTGCACTTTTCTGTCGGTTGGGACTGACTAGGCATCAACATCCAAAAGTCAAGATTCAACCCTCAACAGATATTCATTTTTCTTGGTGCCGAGTTCGACACGCCGACCCCAGAGATACTGTTTTTCGAAGCATCGGCATGGGGAGCCGACATGGAAGGTTTGCAAGCTGCGGGACCGTGGTCGGATCAGGAAAAGGGGCTCCATATCAATATACGGGAATTGCGAGCAGCGCGGTACGCATTAGCCCTTTGGAACGAAATTGTGATGGACAAAGTGATCGGGGTGATGGCAGACAATTCAACGGCGGTCGCCTATGTCTGCAAAGGAGGGGGCACGCACTTAAAGCGTTAATGGACGAAACTTCCAGCCTAATGAATTTCTGCGAACAGAACGGGACCACTCTGGTCCCACGTCATATCGCCGGGAAGTTGAATGTCTGGGCAGACGAGTTGTCATGATCCCGACCACGGAATGGAAGCTGGACGAGAAGATTTGCGAAGCGCTTGTCGAGAAATGGGGCCAACCGATGGTAGACTTTTTTGCAACTCGCTTCAACAAGCAGCTGGAGAACTACGTGTCCCCCTTCCCAGACAGTCAAGCCTGGGCGACGGACGACCTGTCCATACCATGGGAGGGGACGTTTGCTTACGCGTTCCCACCTTTTTCAATGCTACAGAGCGTTCTGAACAAAATCAAAGAGTCAACAGGGATGTTCCTTTTGATAGCTCCATACTGGCCGGCGGCGGCGTGGTTTCCCGACATCCAGGAACTCAAGAGAGAGGAACCAGTCCAATTACCTGTCACAGAAAGGCTACTCTCGCAGTACAACGGACGGACCCTACACCAGAATCCTGGGATTCTGCATCTTCACGGGGGGCTGCTCTAAGGAGTAGTCTGCTTAAAAAGGGCTGTTCCGTGAAGGTGGCAGAGAGGGTCATCTGAGGTTTAAAGGCATCCACACGTAGAAACTATGAATCTAAGTGGAAGAAGTGGTTCGTGTGGTGCTCAGGCAATGACGTCAACCCATGCAACCCTTCCGTGTTCGAGTTAGCGGAGTTTTTAGAAGACTTGTTTCGCAAAGGGTTGTCACCGATAGCTATCAAGGGATACAGGTCAGCGGTCAACTCTGTGTTATACCTGCTCAGGAAACACAGGCGTGGTTGATAGCCCACTGATGTCGAAAGTGATACTAGGGTTCGACCAGGTGAGGCCAAGAACGAGGACACTTCCCAAAATGGAACCTACCTTTAGTGCTCAAGAGCCTGTCAAGCCCACCTTACGAACAGCTTAGGAAAGCGTCGATTTTGCACCTCACTCAAAAAACAGTTTTCCAGAGGCGTTTTCCAGAGGACGGAACCACATCAGGTTTTCAAGGGACTGGTCGAAAGTATCGCTTTCCTTCCCCGCTCACTTCATGGCGAAGAATTCTAGACCAGACGTAGCGCCAAAACCGGTGGTGATACCGGCCTTGGGTCCACACGGAAGACGAGGAGAGGTTGCAGTGCCCGATTCGGGCGCTGCGTCTTTATTTGGCCAGGACTGCAGATCAGGTCTCGGACACGGAGGAGGAAGGCCCAGCACCCTTATTCTTGCAGGTGGACGAAACTAACAACCAAGCAATTAATAAGGCGGTGAAACCCTTCAAGTTGGGCAAGTGGATCAACGCTGTCATTCGGACGGCTTATGAGCTGGGGGAAGATCGTGTGTATCTTCCAAGGGAGGTGAGAGCTCATGAGCTAACGGCACTGGCTGCATCGTGGCCGGGGCATATGGCTGTGGAACGCCTCTGGACGAGGTGGTGGCAGCATGCGCCTGGAACAATCGAACACGTTTGCGAGTCACTATCTGCGGGACACGAGCGGCCAACGAGGTGAGAATGTGATACGGGATCATGTGGTGGCGGGACAGAGGTTCTACCACTAGACATGTATAATGTGCCTTGGAAATCACAACAGTGAGAGCCGTCAACTCGAGTGAAAGAAAAGTCACAAGAGCATGGAGGCCTTCACGTATGAAAGACAGCACACCCCTGTGGCTGGAACACACCGCAGAAAACACTACGAAGAAATGCCACACCACACTGGGGGATAATGTCACACAGTGGAAGTGGAACATTAAGGCCCGCAGGTGGAAGTCGACACAAGGATACCAGTGGACACGCACTAGATAAGAGGTTGGTAGTGTTGTAACTCTTTCTTACGGTGTGTGAACTCGTGTTCTTGTTAACCTTTTAAGGATTAATATCCAGTTTAATTTCAGTAGATAGCCTATTTCTGAGTATGCTACTGTGGTTTGAGTATACCATTGTTAGCCTTAGTTGAGGGTGTTTCCAATTAGGCCTGTTTTATATGGAGGGATAGGAAGGTTACGTTGACCTAGGATATTCTAGTTTCAGCGGCCCTCCACCAGGACGACAAAGTCAGCATAAATTACTGAAGGTCAGTATTTTGCAGATAGTAATAAATGGAAATTTTAACAAGTTTAAAATTAATTTTTACTATCCTAAAATACTCACCTTCAGTAATGGAAACCCACCTGCCTCCCTGAATAGAAAGGTTCAATAAGCGAATATGAGGATCAATCCAAGATGGCGGAGGCATCTGTGATAACAGAGCAGCGCGCCTGGCAGGCAGAGGGAAAAAAAAACTCACGGAGACAACAATATAAGGTTATTTTGTTTTTTTTGGGGCAATGGAAAGCCAAAATAGCGATTTTAGCATAAATTACTGAAGGTGAATATTTTAGGATAGTAAAAATTAATTTTTAACTTGTTAAAATTTCCATTTTATTTTTTAAATTTCTTTGATCCTTACGTCAAGTGAAACAAACTGTAAAGAAGAAACGGCTCAATTCTAAACTATGTAGGCAGAAGAAAGTCTAGTAGAGTGGCAATCCCGGGGATTCGACCAGGAAACCTTCGACCACAGCAGGTGTCCGAGGTAATGTTCAGAATATAGCCCATAGCCGCTGAAGAAGCCTGGTAGTCTGTCACAGTACCCTGGTTGGTACACCCAGGCAGAATATTTGCGAGTGTCCCCTTTCCAGTCATCGAACTGAACAGCCTCTTGAACAACTAGGCTGAGCTCTGCCACTGCTCAGCCATCATGACACTAACCCGTTGTCTGTGTACTACACTGCACGAGGGGACCTGATGCACTAACACGCGGATCCCTCGAATCTAGTTTCTTCCCACACTTCCCATTACCTGGGCACGATGCCCGTTTTTTTGAGTTTTTTGTAGAATCCATGTCCGAGAGAAGTCAGTAGTTGCGACTAATCTCGATCGCGTCCCAAAACAAACTGTGTGGGGAAGCGGGAAAGGGGCGCCACCTAGCGGTGGTTATGAGCCCCAGGGAGCACCATTGCAAGGACCTAGAGTGCAGAAATTTCATGTTTGAGACGGGTAGCATTTCCAATAATTGTAAAGCATTAAAAGTACAGGTAAGTATTTTAGGCTAGCTGTAAAAATTGCGTCGTCCTCTTCAAATTGTGGCGACAAGGTACGGATGAAAGACTGGGATTTCAGAGTCAAGTTCGATGTTCCAAACGTTGTGAACGTATTCTGCTTCTGGATACGTTTTGTACCTTTTCTTGTTAGGAGCTTCTTTCCCCGTTGACCTGAAGAACATTTTTGTTTTCTTAGGGTCGTGTGGAGGGACAGTCTTGTTTGCAGAAATAGGCTGTTCGTCTTTGCGGGTGATTGCTTCAGTGTTCAAAAGCTGGCGTAACAGGACCGCCAACTGTGGTAGGTGAACTGGAATTCGTTTCAGGTTGCATTTGTTCACCAGGGTGTCCATTGGAGGGTCGTCTGGGTTATCCTGTGGCTCGGAGCACCCTTTGTACAAGCGAGTGGGCCTAAGGTGCTGAAGGGTAGCTGCTGCAAACTCTGCCCAGGGTATAAATCTTGGACCCTCATCGAAGGGATCATCGATGTTTCCAGAATCCTGTTCGTCGTCCTCTCGGGGTCCAACGTCACTAGAGTTGTCACTGGACTCCCGTCTCCGTTTTGGCGACAGTCCATCGGAATGTTAGCGTTTGTCGTCGTCGTCGTTGTTGACAACGATGCGGTGACTGCGATGCGACCTGCGATCCAATCTCGTGTGGCGACTAAACGGTAGCGTCCGGCGACACGTGGTTGGCTTGCTGCGGAATAGGCATGGCGACCTGCGGCGACGTTCCCAAGAGTAGCGTCCCGCGACCCAAAAACGAGAACATCATGTCCAGTAGACAATTGAACTTATCCTCACTGTGTGACCCTTCTCCGGTAGTCCTCCAATGCAAATCGGCGCTTTGTTGCTTATCCTCTCGTCCGGCCAGCTCGCTCCCACCTTGGGTGCAGTCGTGCGACTTCTTGATCTTGTCGCCGGACCTGTTTTTCTCACTCCCTTCACGTTGTCGGGTTTCATCGTACTTTTCCGACTCGAGTGAGACCTCTCGTTCCCTAAGCCTACACCGTTGCTAGGTGATTTAGGGCCAGGGTTTTTCATTTTCACCAGTGTTCCGATTTCCACTTCCGGTATGTTTTACCTACACCATTACCTGATGATTTACTGTGTTGAGCCCACTCACCATCCGTGTAAAGCACTACCCTACCGGGTGTCATACCCGCACCGTGACTGGGTGACTTACGGTTAGCTGACTGCTTATCACCTCTGTGTGTTCTCACTTAGGCCTCGACTTTCTCCCCGTCGCTTCGGCGACAAACCCTTTGTTGACGTTTTGTATGCTGGCGACAGTCCAATTCGTGGTGTACAGTTCAAACGATCGTTAACACTCCCACATCCTCGTTCCCCACAGACAATCCAATGATTGCAAGATCGGAAGGTAGTTCGTAGCCGGGTACAGACACGTGCACTGCCAGGGGTTGTTGCTTTAGGCTGTGTCAGAATCTGAATTAGAATTTGAACATGCCGCATTGGACCACTGATCTTTATTGCGCGCTCAAACTCCGATTTCTATTGCCTGCCGAGATTTTTGGTGAGCGCTAGTCTCACTAATCGGTCGATGTTGGAATAGGATGGATGGGGAATGTTCACGAGTGCTGCACCATGCTTCCGAAATTGTTGGATGGCTAGAGATTCCAACCCACGAAGGTGGGCATCGTTTGGTATATTGGATTTCAGCAGGACAGAGTTCCCATGCAATCTGCTGATTTTCCTTTCGTTGGTGGACGGTGTCATGTATTGTGCAAGTAAGAGGTTTAGCATAAAGGACACGACAGAAATGCTGAGCTAACAACAGGTTTACTCTCGGCCATGTATTTATATCTGTTCTCACTGCTGGGTTCACACACGTGGATACAAGACGTGACGCGACCGGTACATACAAATGGTGGCGCCCTCACAGTATAGGAAATAAGGCATACGTAACATGCCCCTTTTTAAATGCACTGAACACTGAAGGAACCATCACAAGTTCAACACTGCAAACAATAAAGATACACAGGGAAAGAAGGGAAAACTAAAAATGGGGGGGGGGGCCCCAGAATGACATAACGAGGGAGGTTCGTATTTAAGTTATATTGTCTCTCAGCACCTCGGGGCGTTTCTTGACCCTCTCGCTGGGACGTCGAGCGGTAGAGGGACTCGGGTGCTTCGTGTTGGGATTAGCACGTACCTTTTCAGTTTCACTGGAAGCACCCGTATCGGGCTGTGAGCCGGAACTGTCTGGCTTAAATTTAGGCCTTAAATGGAACCTGTTTATAACTAACTTGGCACCATTAGCACATTTTACGAAGTAAGACCTTGGGGCAGGCCCCACACGTTCAATGGTGCCGGACGACCACTGTTTCGAGTCTGGGGCTTCTTTATACCAAACTTCCTGTTTGATCTTCAATGGAGGAAGAGGTTTAGCGTGAGCATTTGCGTACTTGACTTTGCTTTGGGACCGTGGAGAAGATGCTTCAATCTGCTCTCCTCCCTTTTCCAGTACGGCTGTCAGACGTGGCATTTTGGTGCGTATTTGACGGCGCAGAAATAACTGAGAGGGATTAAGACCATTGCTGAGAGGGGTAGCGTGACTTGCCATGAGGACGGAAGTAAGGGTCTTTTTGTCTTCCCTGGCCTTGATAAGTTGATCTTAAAGGTGCCAATCGCACGTTCAACGAGGCCATTTGACTTTGGATAGCGAGGACTGCTTGGTCGCCACCCGATGCCCCAGTCTTGGAGGAATGAGGCGAACTCGTGCGAGTCAAAAGGCGGGCCCCTGTCGGACACCAGGGACTGCGGAGCACCGTACCTTGCGAACAGAGGTTCTAATATGTTAATAGTAGCCGTTGCCGTCTTCGAGGTTAGCCTGACCGCTTCAACAAAACTAGAGAAATAATCTATGACAACAATGTATTCACCATCGCACGCTTTGCAAAAATCTACGCCTATTTGCTGCCATGGGTATGTAGTGGTTTCTCGAGGCAAAAGTGGTTCAGACTGATTGTTGCGCTGGAATTATTGACAGACTTGGCATTGCGAAATCATTCGGTGAATTTTTGCAGACATGCCAGGCCAGAACACTGCTTCGCGGGCAGTTGCTTTGCACGCTACAATCCCTCTGTGTCTCATGAATTGCAAGCAGGATCTACGCGTTTTGCATGTGGAATGACGAGACGTTGTCCTCTGCACAAAAGACCATCCTGGAAGTGGAGTTCATCCTGAAACTCCCAAAATACTCTTACTTCTGGATCGAGGTCTTTCTTGGACTGAGGCCAACCGTTCTGAACGACGGTAATAACCTTCTGAAGCACGGCATCCTGTGTTGTTTTTTCTTTGAGTTGCTCGACCTTGACATCCGTGATTTCTGCTATAATGCACACTGTAACTTTGCTGTTTTCAATGTTGTCCGACGGAAAAGTTCGTGTTGTTGACGGACAGCGTGAGAGTGTGTCCGCTGGTTCAAGGTTTTTACCAGGTTGATAGACGAGTTCGACGTCGTAGCGTTGCAGACGAAGGAGGAGGCGTTGAAGACGAGTAATTTTTTCATAAGGCTTGTTCAAAAGTCCCAGCAACGGTTTGTGATCCGTCTGCACAAGAATGCGATGACCGAAAGTGTAATAGCTAAAATGTTCACACCCAAATACCACAGCCAAAAGTTCTTTTTCAATCTGAGCATAGGCCACTTGGGTTTGTGTGAGAGTAGCCGACGCATAGGCTAGTGGCTTGCCCTCTTGCAAGGCCACGACTCCAAGGCCGTAGGAGCTCGCGTCAACTTGGAGTGTGAGAGGTTTGGCAGTATCATAAAAACTCAAGACTGGAGACGTTGTTAACAAATGTTTGACCCTGTCATAGTGCTGCTGGTGAACTGGTGTCCAACTCCACGAAGAGTGTTTGGAAATAAGCTGCCGCAAGACACTCGTAGCTTCAGAGAAATGTGGCACAAACTTCGCGAGATAGGTGACCATTCCTAAAAAACGTTGAAGTTTTTTTGTTTGTTGGAGGAGGCATCTGCGAGACGGCTTCCACCTTTGACGGGTCGGTGGTAATACCGTTTCTCGAAATAATGTGTCCAAGGTATTTCACTTCACTAAGTGCGACCTGTAGTTTCTTTTCGTTGAGTTTAAAGTTTGCCTCCCTTGCTGCCTGCATTGTGAGACGTAGCTTGTCGTCGTGACCCAGAAAATCTTTGTCCGAGATTAACAGGTCGTCTTGGAAAGGCTGTACTGTGCCTACTGCTGAAAACGTTTGTTCCATCGCCCTTTGGAACATTTCAGGTGCATAAGGCATCCGTTTGAAACGATACAGTCCGAATGGCGTGGTGAACGTGCACAATCGCGAGCTGTTCTCATCCAGGTCCATCTGAAGGAAAGCCTTGGCCCCATTAACCAGTGTGCCCTGCCAGCCTAGACAAAATCTATTCAACCGATGGCATTTGGTGTCTTTCGCGAATCACAACCTCATTTAAGTGACGCGGGTCAAGACAGACCCTTAGGCTTCCATCTGGTTTCGTGACGATGGTCATGGAGTTTACTCATTCCGTGGGCTCATTAACCTTGCAAATCACCTCGTTATCAACCATCCATTTTAGTTCTGCCTTAACTCGTGATTCTAGCGCTTTTGGGACTTTCTTTGGTGGCGAGATGCGAGGTACTGCATTTGGTTTGATTTTAATGGTGTACTTGCCTGGCAGTTTGCCCAAACCCACAAAAACATCACTGAATTCCCGTACTAGGGTTTCCTTCGTATATGGCTGCAAATTTGGTCGTAATTCGTGTAGTTCACATGTTCGTTGCACTAGACCGAGGTCCACACAAGATTTTAGGCCTAAAATTGGTTGGGTATTGCTACCAACTACAAGAAATTCAACAGTATACTGTTTGTCTTTGACCCTACATTGTAGCACACACTGACCGCGAACTTGTATAATATCATTAGTGTAGGTGAGTAATTTTACTTTAGCAGGTTGCATTGTCACCTTGAGCGCGTGGCGCTGCAGAGACCCAAAGGCAAAATATTCGTTTCCGCCCCAGTATCTAGTCTGAAGGGAATTGAAACTGCTTGTATCTGAACACAAAACACCCACTGTATGTTGTGAACGTCTGAATTTACCGTGCCGATGCGTAGTGTCGACACTGCGGCTGCCGCATCGCCATAGTCGTCATTATAACCATCGTTCGGACAATCTTCATATGCGTTGTCAACAGTGGAGATACGCTGGTTTCGCCGTGGTTGTCTACAGCAGCGAGACAAATGGTTTATTTTGTTACAGTTATAGCACTTCTGTCCAAATGCCGGGCACTGCCTGGGCCCGTGCGATGACTTGCATCTCGAGCAGTTCCTTTCGTCAGCCGACATGTTAGCTGCGTTGCTGTTGCCTGGAGTAAAACGACTTTGAGAACTATGTTGACCTGGTGGTCTAATCGACCTAGCGTGCACTTTATTAACATTGGTCTCTGTGTGGTATGTCTCAGCTTTCCTTAACTTGGCCTGATGTGCTGCTGCCTCATGAGCCCTGCACATGTCAATGGCAACATCTAACGTAATTGTACGATCTTGCAGTAAACGTCTATGTAGTTCTTCATCACGAGCTGCAGATATAAGCTGGGCACAAATCAAACTGTCAGTTTTGCTGCCATAATCACAGTCTACGGCCTTCTTACGCAGTTGCAGCACTAATACGTCAATTAACTGATCTGGTTGCTGTTTGATTAGGCCAAACTCGTAGGTTGAGAACATAGGATGTCGCAATGGCTCAAAAGGTTTGTCAAACTTTTTCAAAATAACACTCATAGTTAAATCATCGCCAACTTCCGTGAAGGTAAAGTTCTTGTAAATTTGGTAGGCATGTTCACCAAGAGTATACAATAAAGTGGCACGTTGTTCGGTAACTGAGTCTTTATGCAGCCTAGCCGCGATCGCGTATAGTTCGTAATTTTCACTGCACGAACGCCAATTGTCGGCGGGCGCGTGGCCGGGAGAAAATGGCTTTGGTGGTTTTACCTTACTCATGTTGGGCGTCCGTTCGTTTTAGTCTTCTCACGTGAGACGTTGTTGTGTCGCTTGACGAGAGTCGGAGTCCTTAACCAGCTTTGTTTACTTCTGACACGATGTCATGTATTGTGAAAGTAAGAGGTTTGGCATAAAGGACATGACAGAAATGCTGAGCTAACAACAGGTTTACTCTCGGCCATGTATTTATATCTGTTCTCACTGCCGGGTTCACACACGTGGATACAAGACGTGACGCGACCGGTACATACAAATGGTGGCGCCCTCACAGTATAGGAAAGAAGGCATACGTAACAGACGGAAATTCCATTGAGTGAGTCTAATATCCTCACTTTTCTTTGGTGTTCATGGATTCTCGTCTGGGCTTTTCGGTGTCTCTCTCCAATGTAAACTGATTTGAGACCCTACATGGCACGCAGTACACGACATTCTTTTGCCAGAAGCACCTTGGATCTGCAAGTGGCTGTTGCAGCACATGCTTTTTACTCTGCTGGTTTTTTGGAAAGAGGAGGAGGGGAGTGGGAGTCTGACGTCTATCCTTGCTGCGGGTTGGATAGCGATGGGATGAGGGGTGTGGGATGGGAGGAGGAGGAGATGGGGAGTGTAGGTTAGATTCGGAGTGCATCCCTTAAAGCAGCTATTTAAGGTTAAAGGGGGTGCTTTTGAGGGTTTGATAAGACTTTCTCTGTCCGTCCTGGCACATGGGTTACAACAGCACAGGGTGTGTCCTCCTTTCGATCCATGCGGCCATTCTTCCCATGCTGAGCCTTCTTGATCGCCGAGTTGACCATGAATGCAGGGTAACCCAGAAGCAGGAACCTTGATTTTGCGAGCTGCAAGTGCTTATTTGCAATACTTTGGGTGGAAGAATGGTTGGCGATGCGGCACATTTCGTTGAGGAGGATGGCTCGTAGCTGGTGTTACGGGTGGCATGATGGATAGGGAATCCCTCTTCCAGAGTGAGTCTCTTTACGGAAAGGCTCATATTCGATCCTCTGGGCTTTCCAGGTAAGTTTTACGTCCTAGTAAGGGATGCTACTATCTACCTCCTCTTCATGAGTAAATTGTATGCTGGCGTTCCACCCATTGAGCCCAATTACCATCTGTGTAATGCACGACCCTACCGGGTGTCATAACCGCACCGTGACTGGGTGATTTGTGGTTAGCTGACTGCTTATCATCTCTGTGTTGTCTCACTTAGGCCTCGACTTTCTCCCTGTCGCTTTGGCGACAAACCCTTTGTTGACGTTTTGTATGCGGGTGACAGTCCAATTCGTGGTGTACAGTTCGAATGATCGTTAACACTCTCATTCTCGTTCCCCACCGACAATCCCATGATTGTAAGATCGGAAGGTAGTTCGTGGCCGGGCACAGACACGTCCACTGCCAGGGTTTAAGAATGTGAAGCATCTCAGCCATAAAGAACCTAGTTTGACGCCCATACCCGAAAAAATGCGTGTCTCGAGTTGGACCGCTTTAGAAACAAACACGGCGTTGGCCGCTGCCATCGTTGTACTGATCACAGAGTCTGCAGTTAAAACAGACGATGGGGGAAAGGCTGGAAGCACAATCGTATCGTCCATCACGTTGTGTGTCCCAGAAACATTAGGGGTTTGTACATTGTCCTCGCGGCCTCCGTCGCACCGCCGTCCACAATCTCTTTGTCCGCCATTATTTCTCCCTCCTCTCCTGCCTCCAAAAACACAAGCGGCATATCAGGGTCATCGAAGCTAATATTTGATCGATAGAAGCTTAGCACATTGATCAGACTTCTTCCACGTATGTCAAAACGTGGTGGGATGATGTAGACTACAAATCTCGCAGACTTTAATCAAGAAGTCGCACAGACGGCATTGTCTGCATAGCGTGTGGAAATCACGTTATTGTTTTGGGCATTTACACTTATCGAAAGTCTTGCTTTTCAACAGGGCACGTAACTTCGTTTCTGATTCTAACGGACATGATCAGATCGATGTGGGCACCAAATATTTCCAAAAACGAGGATAAAAATTGAGCGTTAGTGACGAACATCTATCCTGGATGGTGTGCTCAAATACTGATGAGGGAGAGAAACAAGATGGCGAGGTCGAGCAGCACCCCTGGCGGGAAAAGGAGAAGAGTTTAGAGAAAAATTTAAAAAAAGGGGTTTTTTAATTTTAAAATGCGCAGTGAAAAAGTAAAATTAGTGATTTTACCATAATTACTGAAGGCAAGTATTTGCAGGTAGTAAGAAACTGGGGATACAGTTTTGGATATCGGTCTCGGCAAAATTGTTAACACCAGATCGATAAAGTTGAGATCAGCACAGCCTTATAAATAATACAAGTATCTCGACTTGATTTAAACCATGAATCGAAATTGAAATAATGCAAGACGCCCAACATTGATAACTGATGTTTTGTTGTATTCAAGTCTTGAACAAGCAACTACGGGTGTGCGAGTAGAATAATTTTAATTCGAGTCGAGCCGAGTTCGAGTATTTGGTGAACACACTTATTTTGCAAGTGTCTTTTTTATTTCTTAGTGTAATAATTACTAAGATGCTGCTCAACTGACTCTGCAGGTCAACATCTAAAACTAGTTTTCCTGTTTTTAGGATATAATTTTAAAATGGTTCTAGCTAGTGGCTTTAAATTTGCACCGTCGAGACGATGAATTTAGCATATTTGAACATGAAAATCGGTCAAAAATTGGCTAAGTTATCGCATATTAACCGGATTCGAGTTTTCCGAGTATGGATGCAAGCGACGAGGTGAATTTGAGTAGACGTTGGATGCTCGGCTCGGCTCAAATTTTTAGAGTATCGCACATCCCTACAAGCAACCCAAATAAAAAGAGGCCATTGATATAATTATTTTTCTTTTTTTTTTCAACTGTGAATGACAATTTTTACAACAGATTTCAACTTGCAGATATCCTGATTTACATTTGTATTTTACAAACAAAACAATTGCAATAACTCGTCTTGTGAAAAGTAGGCTGCAACAAGTCTTCATAGTCAGCCAGCCAGCCATCTGCACAAGGAGATTAATTAAAAAAAAAAAAAAAGGAAAAGATATTTCCATCAGCGACGGTTGTTGGTTTGGTTGTATTTCAGATTCTTCCAAATCTGTAGTCCCTTGTTGTTACCATGACACTCCTTCAAACACCTAAATTATGGTTTTAAAATGCTGAATTGCCTATTAACTTAACGAGTAACTTGCATGCCTCAGGCTTTTCACGGTAGTCATGCAGAAAAAATACTAACACAAACTTATTTGTAATGGTAATACACATTTATGAAACAAGCATTTTTTAAAATCGGGTTACGGCTCTGCACGGTTTTGTTTGCTGCAGGAATAATAGCATTTATTCATTAACATCGTATTCACATCCTTTTGTAGTTACGTAGTTCGTTATCAGCCCAGTGGCAAAATAAATTAAAGCTTCAGTCGGGCTGGCAATGAGTCAGAACGTGCTAAAACTAGTCCATTTCATTACAATTGAGCAAATTTCCCTCAATTTTTTTGTCTCGTATGTACGGTCATCGTTTGACCCCCTGCACAGCAAGAAAACACAGCTTCTTTTCTTAACTACAAAAGAAGTAACAATGATTGAAATATGACTTGGCAATTAGTCTTAACACAACTCATGCTAAAGCAAACAATAAATAGGTACTATTTCTAGGGGCACAGAACAGGGAATCGTCTTTAGTCTGCACTGCACTGTACAAGCTCTTGCACGCAAGTTCACGCATGTGTAACTTATTCATCCATCTCGTCACGATTACCCGATATAATCGCTGCCCTTGCAAGCTGACACTTCACGAGTTGCCCGTGCCCTGCATTAAGCACCGAGACAGACTTATCTTCTGTCGTGGTAATGTCATCATTACGTTTTTTTCGGAACTTTCATAGTGCCAGTGGTCACTCAGTTAATTAAAAAATTCCTTGGCATAATCATGTCAGACGGGACCAACACTGGCATCATTCGAATCGGGACTGTCTTGAATGCTACTCTCCACAGAACTTGATTGGGGTTCCGAACTCCCACTTGCTGCATTGCTGTTAAGGGGAGGAGCACTACCATTGTCCAAGAGAAGGTCGCTGAGATCTTCCAAGCCTTCCGGAGGCTTCATCTTGGCAAATTCATCTTTCAACTGGGCAAGGTGATGCTAAAAAACGACAATTTTTAATAAATTAAAATTAGTTTTTACTATCCTAAAATACTTACCTCTAGTGCTAAAATCGTTTTCGATCTGCTTTCCTACCCGAAACCTTTAAAAACCCCTAAACGTTTAAAACCTTTCTTACACTTGCAATGCAATGAGGTTAGCCTGCTTGCCACTAGGATCGCAACAATCGTTGCCATTAACAATGCAGCACCAGCCTGCAATCCTCACTTTCGTTTTCCAGACACCCACTACTCAAACACCATGGTTCTACGAAGCGGGGAGGCTGGGCGGGTCCTACTAGAGGTAAGTATTTTAGGATAGTAAAAACTAATTTTATTCTAGTTAAAATTGTCGTTTATTACTATCTGTAAAATACTAACCTCTATTAAGTGCTGAATATGTCCTATAGGATGGCGGGACAGCACGAACCCTGTAACCTCGTTGCATTGCACTCAACCTTACTTTACAGTACACAAACATACATCATATCATGTCAACCAAGGTCTGTACGCACCTTCTCAGCTGTCCATCGGGTTGATCTCTGTTACCGGACTGTCCACATCACTGCTCCAGCCTGCTTGGCGGCAATGACGCAGTCCACCTTTCCACTGTGTGCTCTCCACTGTGCACAAGATGCATTCTTCGCTTATTCCACTCGGATAAAGTTCTTATGGAACACTGCCTTGTGTTAGATTGGGATCTCACCAGAATGCAATATCACTTCGTGGAGCACGCTTCCAGCATCAATCGTAGCACTCCTACGTGACGTAGCACAAAACTCCACTTCAATTCACCCCACCTTCTCTCCTCCATTTAGGGAAAGTTTCAGTGGGCATGGCAACATTGAAGACACTGCCTTGCGTCTTGTCGCCATTTCACCAGTGTGGACACCTCCGTCACCTCACATCACAACGACACTCCCTGCTGCCACGTGGGGCCATCGCAGGCCGCTGACATCTCGAGAGCCAACATCGCGCTGATAGTGTGAGATGAACGTGCTCTTGTTGGTCCATGAACAGGCTGCCACGACATCATTCAAAGGCGTCCCTGACGCGAAGGCCCAAGACGCCGCCAGCGCCCTCAGTTCGTGGGCGCACAACTTACTAGGCAGATCCGGATGATCCGGACCTTGTTCATAAGCCCGCCTGATGACTTGGCAAATAATTCATCTTTCCACTTTCACGGATGACAACGGTTGGGGCAGGACCGTAGTGAGCTCCCCAGCCTGTGGTGGACGCGTCCGTGAACAGAAGTCCATCTGTCGGCGGGTCTTGAATCGGGACTCCCAACAACAAGTTCTGCGCATTCCCCCCACCACCAGACCGTGTCCAGGGGCAGGTTCTCCAGGGACCCCACATCCATCCAAAACTTCCGGGGCTGCCACTCCACATTCCGGAACCAGTGCATCGGACGGACCTTCTACTCCCCAAATGGAACGAGCTTGGCGCAAGAGTCCATCAGACCTATCACCGATGCCAAATCCACTCCAGCTTTTTACCCTTTCTAGCGAAGGATGCACAGTGAAGCGAACCATGTCGAAGAAACCCTTGACAAACCCAAATTGCTGGCTGGGGGTTAACCTGGACTTCTCCACTTTTACTCCTAGTCCCAACGCCTTGAACACCCAAAGGCACCTGGCTGTCTGACGCCCCAGAATGTCCCTTGATTGGTGACGAACAAGCCAGTCGTAGATGTAAGCATGCGCATGAATGTCCAACCGATGAAGGTACCCCAGCACCGAGCGCAACACTGCCGTGAAGACGTGGGGCCCAGTTGCAATGCCGAATGGGAGAACAGGGTACTGTGGTATGACTGACCTCCCACAAACAGACGGAAAAAATGTTGAATCGCTGGATGAAGGGGCACATGCATGTCGGCATCCTCGAGATCGATTGCTACCGTGACGTTCCCCCCCCCCCCTTTTGGACCCTTTTCCAAAAGAACGTCCACTTCCGCCTGCAACTTCTGTTCGAAAGGCCGCTTGACGATCCAGAGGGGCGGCACCCGCGTCGTTGCTGGCCTTGTGACAAATGGTGGCGAATAGCCTTTCTCTACAACGGAGCGAGTGAACACGTCGTTGGTAAGGCACCTCCAATTTGCAGCATAATGCTGAATCCTTCCCCCCACTTGCCGGTGAAGCGGAAGAAGAGGGGGGAACACGTCAGTAACGTCCCCTTCGGAAGCGACCCCTGATGCTACTTCGCCCACGCATGGGGAATCCACGAGGCTTGTCCCTGCCCTGGGAAGGGGCCGGCACAGGAAAGGGCGACCTAGGACAATCCTTCTTGTCCAGAGATTGGACCTATTGGCTCATACTGTCCCCTTGTTTCGGCCGAGCCAGTTTCTTGTCCTCCGAAACACCCAGAACAACGCTGGCAAACCAGTTCCTCTTCTTCCAAAAACTCGACGTCTAAGTTGGAGGTGGCTTCGACTTTTTATGGAGGTTTGGGGCCAACGTCAGCAACTTCCCATCAAACAAGTCTCCGACCTGTGGATAGGCAGCAACTGAAGCTGCGTCGCCACATCAGCCGGGGTGTCCACCGCCGTCTGCAAAACCGCATCCCTCCAGTTAAAGAACATATTCAAAAGCAGCCTGTGTGCCCAAGAGAAGCCTTCTTATTGAAAGGCAAAACCACGTTTCGTGAGAATACAAAAATCCTTGACAGCTGGATCATAAGCTAGCTCAGGTCGTGATGCCACCAACTTCTTTACCGTCACCGCCGAAGCCGACAATGCAATCTCCGCTTGAGAATTGGCACGAATTGCATGGCGCAAAATCGCCTCGTCCTCTTCATAAAAAGACGTCGGGATTGACACTGAGACAGGCATCTTCAGAACCGAATTCGCCTCTAACGGCTGGCGAATCTTCACAAATTCCGCCGCCTCGAAAGTTTCGTATCTCTTCTTATTAGGCACACCCCGCCCGACTGATTTGAAATATATATTACGTATCTTGGGATCATGTGACGGAGGATCCTTCTTCGAGGGCACCCGCTTACTCGACTTCCTGGTCTGGGTTTCAGCATTCAAGAGCTGACGGAAGGCCACCTCAGACTGCGGAATGTGAATGGGCACAAATCGCGGGCCTCCTGCATTGACTAACGGCTCATCGGGGGGTCATCCAGATCTATTTCAGAGGGAACAAATTGACAACAGTAGCCGGAATCTCTCAAATTTCTATACACAGCCGCATAAAAATCTTTCCCAGGAACTGAAGTCCGGTCCTTCTTCAAAAATGTCCGTTTCTTTGCAGCTCCGCAAAACCCCATCGTCGTCACCTGGACCAAACACCTCTTTTCGAACTTTACATGGAACCTGTGAAACTTCCTCTTGTAGCGAAGAGCACGACGGAACGCAAGGCTTCGAGCGATGACGAGCGACGCTCCAATAACGACTCCCTGTAGTCTGGCCAGACGCTGTAGACGACCCGCACTCAGCCGGCGTAGAGCGATGCGACGAGCTCTGATGCTTCTTGCTCCCATGTTTGTGCTCCTCTTTTTGCCCCTTGGGTGAATCACCAGCCACCCGCTGACGACGAGGAACTGCCTCGGCACCGTTCGGGGTTTTATGGCGATCACCATGCCCCGAACGAGGGTTTCGTCCCTTCACATGGGAAGGGCCACCAACTCGCGGTTTGCATCCAAACTCCGAGATATTTTGGGTTCCATTCAGTTCCGGGTTGCATGTCAACACTGCTTTTCCACTTGCAACACCACCCCTCACAGACAACCTCGGTCCTTCGACCGGCTGCTGTGTAGCCACAAACCCCATGCCAACAGCCTCATTTACTTCCAAGCCGGGCAACGCCAGCTCCGTCCCACATGAAAGGCCTTTCCCAGCATCAACAGAAAAGTTCCTTCCCGCGCCGGTAGATGGCGCCACTACCGCCGCAGAGCGATGGGGGAGCCGCCACTTCCAAAGCGAAGAACGCCGCCATCTGTTCTTGAAGCTTCGCAAAACCTTCAGCATTCGCTCACCTGTTTTCTTCCAATAGTTCGTCACGCAACAAATCCATCTCAGCACTCACAATACATTCCAAGTTAGCTGCTGACAGCGGGGATTTGCCTAGAATAGAAGAAACCAACGGAGAGGAAACCCTCCCACCAACTAGTACGTTAGGCCTAACACTCGTTCCATCCTGCACAACACCCGAGTGGGCCGTAATTTCTTCATCAGACTTCATCAATTTCTTCATCATCTTCATCAGACAGAAAAACAACAGGCATTTCTAAATCTGTACTCATTTTCTCCAATTTGACTCAAGGTATAGGTCAAGATCAACATTTTTTTGTCAGTCGCCACTGGCTGGTTAGCTAGCTCTGATTAGTCGCCAGTTGTTTTTTATTTATCGCCACAATGCGTTTTTTTCACGCAGAATCCCAGTTTACGCATTTTCATGCTGTGCAATCCCAATTCAGACACGGCTTTTAGAACAAGATTCTGATGTTTAAGTTCAGGGAACAATACAGCATGTACAAAATTAATTTTACGAGACAGTAAACTTTTTACTTTTCATGAACCAAAGAACTACCGAGAGGTTTCACAAAAGGTACAACCTTTGGTAAATTAATGGTGTGTCCTTCAGTCCGAACTAGGGTGGCATACTGTTTACATTTATTTTTATACCCTAACCTAATACCAGCATTAAGAACTAGAATGGCACACTGTTTACATTTACTCTTATGTCCTAATACCAGCATTAAGGCAAATGAATAAATTAAACAAGACAAATAAGGAGTCTGCGTGCCACTAGTTTAACAACTGTTGACATTTTAAATTTGCTTTAGTTTTGTCACCTCCTACTGGCGACTTAAGTGGAAACTTGACGCTCGCCGGAGGCCAAAAGTTAATCGCCATCTGGCGACTGGCCAGTGATAGTCTTGATCTCTAACTCAAGGGGGTTCTTTTTATCCGACTTGGAAGGATTGAGAGCTGCACGCTTGGCCAACTGAAGCCGGGGCTGGTCAGATTTATGCCAGGTGCGCAAAATCTTCTTCACCAATTCCGGGTCCAAAAGTTTGCACAAGCCACAGCATCCTTGAAATTACACAATCTGCATTTCCTGCAGGCAGGATGAATATCTCCCGGGGTCTTCAGGCAGGTACACTCGGGAAAGTCACCAGAGTCCAACATTTTCTTCAATTTCCGAGCGTCTATTTTTACACCAAACTTCGGGAACAAAGTGGCGAATCGTCAGCGTTTGTAACGAAAAGCACAGCACAGACAAACACAACCTTCCTGTCTGTACCCGAAAACGAAAAGTGAGGATTGGAGGCTGGTGCTGCATTGTTAAAGGCAACGATTGTTGCGATCCTAGTGGCAAGAAGGCTAACCTCATTGCATTGCAAGTGTAAGAAAGTTTTTAAACGCTTAGGGGTTTAACATTTTCGGGTAGGAAAGCAAATCGAAAACGATTTTAGCACATGCTAGAGGTTAATATTTTACAGACAGTAATAATCAATTAGTAATAAAACATATTGAAAACTTATTTGTACCATTAAATAAGCAAGTAATACAATTAGACCACATAAGCCATGTAAAGCCCCGGGCCCGTCGTATTACAGGCAGTGTTAAACTCTACGTTTAAAATCACCACACAGTGTACAGGGCTGGGATTGCATTGCATCACTACGGAAGCTGTCTAAGGCCAAGCCTCCATTGATTGGTGGTGACCAGTAGTGCCAAAAAATGTAACTTGAATATGAATAAACATGGCAGCAACGTGATGGCCGATTCCGAGTCAAGATGGAATCATTTGAAATTTATTTTCTCGAAAAATGGGTAAAACGTACCCTTAATTAGAAATCCCAAACAAAACCCACGTAAATCTTGATTATGAATTCATGAGACTTAAAACAATGAGTATTGGTTTTTTTTTTTAATTTTACACATTTCATGTAAATTTGTGTTTCTCTTTGGTGAATTTTCAAAAATGATCTATTTTGGTTAGGACAAAGCACTATAACTGTGCAGCTAAGCGCAGGGCCTTCAGTGTTAAAATGAAATACCTTTAAGGCTACGCAGTTGAGAGCAATGGTTCTTCCAGCACGTCTGTCGCTACCTTGAACATCCATTTCTGCAACCCAACCCTCAACCTGACGAACTATTTCACAACGTTTCATCCAGAAATGTTTCTGGACAGCCTGGTAATAAACGAGACACAATATAAATACACGAAAAGTCGGGTTACTAAAAATTCATATGCTACCAAAATTTACTGTCAGTATTACCTCTTTAAAACAGATGCAAGGATTCCTAAGTTGTTCCAACATAGCCCATTTAACTGTAGCTAGTCTAATGTTGGAATCGTATTCCCTAGAACTTTGGGAGCCGGAAGGTGTTCCACGGGACCTTTCATATCCTGGTTCGTTAAAGTATGGCTCTTGAACCAAGATGAGAGATTGAATTGACACCAGAACCTGTGGATGAAAAAATTTCAAAAAACTAAATTTTGGGTGCACTTTGAAGTAACCTTCAGAAAATATAAAGAAATAACCTTCAGAAAGTATAAAGCCCAGTTGGTGGTAGAAAAACAGCCAAGACCACAAAATTTAATGTTAAAAAGACTAAAATTGCGGGCCTGCACCTGCATAATTTTAGTTTTTATTGCCTAACCGAAATATACATTACCTGTTTTTTATAGTGATTCCCTCCTTTTGAGCTATTATTCCCCTAGAAGCTTGAAAGTTGGCTTCCCAGCCGGGCTTGCACTACTGCAGATGCGCAGGGATGGGGTGGTTATATATACTCGGCGCAGCCGTCCGATGGCATTATTTCTCCTCACCCAAAACCTAGACAATGTAAGGGGAGGTCTGGGTGGGAGTTAAGGTAATGTATATTTTCGGTTAGGCAATAAAAACTAAAATTAAGCAGGTGCAGGCTCTGCAATTTTAGTCTTTTTATAGCCGACAAAAATATATATTAACTGTTTTTTATAGCGGACTTTGTAACACGGAGGAGGGCTAGGTTCGCTGTCCCCTCGTGTACAAGCCGGCATCCCCGGTAACTAATCCCTGGCGTGTACAAGCCGGCATCCCCGGGAACTAGTCCCTGGCGAAGACAACCCTGAGTCTTAGACCATTTTCACTAAGAGCCGAAACTATTTGCGGGCTGAGGAGCGATCCGCTGTTTCACAAAGGTTACATCCTAAGTGCAGAAAAACGTTATAATTTAATAAAAGTTAACAGAAGCAATCGCAAGCAGGGGTCTTAACACCGTGGGGAAATCAGATAGGAAATCAGATAAAATTCCGAAATCGCCGACCTTGTTGGGAATGATGGTGCTCCCAAGTGTGAAGCGGACATGCAGACGACGCGTGTCGTCGTAAGTTCTATAGTTAAAATGAGGAGCGGACAACAACCGCAGGACGGGCTCTGGAAAGTGTGTGAAGTGGGCAGGCGGACGATGAGTGTCCTTATGATCAGAAGACGTGAAGAGTGGATCGTGGAAAGTGAGAATGTGTATGGCCAGCGCATGACGCGGTGAACTCGCAGCGGATGTGAGGAGCGGACACCGTCCGCAGGACAGACCGTGGTAAACTGAAAATGTGGAACACAGTTTCGAAGTTGAATCAAGAAGGCAGCAGCTGGTTGGTGTAGGACGAGTGTCGAAAGGAATGATTTTCTAGAGGAAAAAGAGACGTTGGTCCTAACAGGGAGGCGAGGATCGCGACTGTATCGTCCCCACATGGGAGGCGGATGAAGAGGAATCCATGCCGAAGATCGTTGTGTTGAGGAACAAGAGACAGACGGGAATGTCGTTTAGGGAAGGACACGGAAAACTAGTGCGACGCCTGTGGCCCTGGATGAAGTATCTTGAAGTGATAACCAGGAAGCGGATGGAGAGAATGGTGAGGTGAACGTACGGGAACGGGTGTGTAGTTGTTTGTAGTGTGTGCGGATGGTAGCACGAACATATTGCTGAAAGTGACGAAGACCAGGTTGCATGTAGTTGAGGATGCATTGACGTGAAAACTGTGTGCAAAAACGCATGAGATGCAAGAGGGGCGAATGCCAAGCTGACCGTTATCATGCTTGGGTTGCCATCTGTCGAACTTGTTTGTTTTTTGTGTTTGAAACACAGTACAATAGCGGAGCCAACTGCGCTTTCGCATTTAACTAGAAAGAAAAGGTCACAACAAGATAGTGTCTTGTGCGTCCGGAGGATGCTTACAACAATTGAAGGCCACGAGGGTAGGGACAGGAATGGTAAAGGAGCTTCTTGGTAAAGCGCAACTACGGACGGCAATGAAGGTATGTCCGCAGGACGAGGACGAAGTGGTGAACGGATCGTGGCAGAGGATGGGACAAGTCGTAGATGTCGAATGTGGGAACGAGCACAATAGTAGGCCCTCCAAGGTGGAGATGCATGAAACCCAAGCGTTGCGTACAAGGAGCGGAGCAGAGCATAGTTCTCACGAAGGGAATGACAACGACGGTTATCAGTTCCAGCACACGGGAGTATGTATCGTATGTATCAGCACGGAGGAGAGTCCTTGTGGACATAAGGCAGGTAGAAAGTGGATGGTCGTCCTGGAGGAGGTTGCTTGCGAAATGTCGGGGATGTGGTCCGTATTGGATCAGCCCTTGCGAAAAGTACCTCTAGTTGCTTCAGACGGAAAGGAGGACGGCAGTACCGGGACGACAGCGGATGGATCCTTGTTCGAGGAGAGGATGGATCGGTCCTTTGCCCGGCTGCTCCTGAAACCGGAATGTAGGTGACCGGGAGCGAAGCTTCAACCGGGAGATCCCTGGAAGCAGAGGGCATGCTAGTGAGGATATCCTAAGATCGAGGATGAGTAGGGCGCGTCCTACGGGATGGTGAAGTCTGCTGGTCTCGAGGACAAGCGGACCCGAAGTAGAGGATTTTTTTTTTTTTGACTTGGAGTTGTACTTAGGCTTGCTTCAGAGCTCGTAATTTCTTCTTACTGCTTAGCTGTGCATAGCACCTGCTGTCTTGATTGATGTTGCTTTTGTCGAATGATAGTCCATTGATTTGGCGAGATGGAGACGCAAATACGGCGGTCACGTTCCTGTACGTCACACGCAAAGAGGATGAGGATCGTAGTGATACGTTGTAGAATTTTCGGAAAAAACCTAGGCAATTACAAGCCTTGGAAGAGGACACATTCCCTTCTTTGGTTGCTGTAACTTTGGGTAACAGGATCTTCAGATGAAGAAGCGGCGGACATGGTGAACGATGAACAGGACACGAAAATCGTTAGGCGTGCGGCAATATAAATTGCGAGGTGAGTGACTGTAGAGGCACCTGGTGGTGAGACGTGGCAGCACTGCGCAGTCAGCGGGTGTAGTGCTGTAGACGGGACCAAAGCGTTGGTCGAAGAGGTGGAGGTAATATCAGGATAGTTGTGCAGTTGTGTCCTCCTCTCCCCCCCCCCCTTTTTTTTAACGACGTGTGTATCGTAAAATTCAGCGGATTGTAACTTTTGGGGAGGCGACAAGCCATGAACTGATGAAGGGGACGAGGACACAGTCCTGGTAGATGTCCCTTGTCTATACTAAAGCGTCCTAGGACGAAGCCGTAGTGAAGGATAGGTCCCTATGAAAGGGGACGGAGGACCGAGTCTTCCGAAAAAAGGACGTGCGCTTTTCATAGAAGAGTTGTTGCGTCTGTGAGCGGAAGCAAGAGTGGGAACGGTAGAAAGAATTGATTGTAAAAATTGATGAAGGAACAGAGTGGCTACAGAGAGGAGCGTCGAGGCAACTCTGAGACAAAGAGCTTGGTAACATAGGGCCGGCTGTCCGGGTGTCAAACGGAGGTATCCAGGTAGATAGGGAGCGGACGAAGAAGGTGGTGAAGCAGACATGAAGCGTGGAAAGGTTCAGGCATGTGTTGCAATTAACACACAGCGCAGTGCTTAGAGGGATAATGACCAGATCGGATGCCTACAAAAGGCATGGGACGTAGGGGGAACGAGTCCGAAACCGGCTGCTGGGCCTGTCAGGGTTTATCGTCTATTATTTATTTCAAGTACAATTTACAGCACAATGCACATATACAAGGAACCAAAAGTCATTTTGAAAGTTCTAGGAAACAATTACGCACAATTTCAGAACACAAATACTATACCAGTATTCTGCAAATTTTCGACAGACTGGCCACACGTCTGTCTTCATCAGGCACTATGATTGCTAAAACTTTTTTCTACGACATCAGAATCACTTTTTGAACTTAGCGTTCGCGCTTGCGGCTGGCGCGGCGTCCCGTATTTGTTGGGCACATTGTTGTTCCAACAATTGGACAGCAGCTCGTTTAATTCTTCTATCAGGAGAAAACGGATTCCTGGGTTTGAGGGGCCTTGTGTGTTCATGAGTGTTGCGTCATTTTTCACGTGCTGTTGGATTGCCAGTGATTCCAGTCCACGAAGGTGTCTATCGAAAGGAACATTAGATTTAAGCAACGTGGTAGTTCTTTCCCATTCGATTTTATGCTTTGTCTCCATGTGGTGGGTGGCGATGCTGTTTTCATTTACTTCATTACGTGTGTCATACATATGCTGTTTAACCCTAAAGTGCTGAGGACGAGTATACTCGCCAAAAACACAAGCACAGCTTGGAGTCCTAAAGACAGAGTCCAAAGTATGCACGAGATCACCAACAATGGAGAAACGACAATACCATGTTCCCTTGACAAGCCGACTCTACGGCCGTAGCAGAGTTGGTAGAGGCGCGTGCTCAAAGTTAAAGAGCTCCTTCAAGTTGCTAATTCGACTGCCGTCCAGGTCATGCCTACTTTTTTGGAGATAGAAAATTAATTCAGCAGTCGAAGGGTTAACCCTTTGCGGACTCCCTTTCTCGTCTCACCAATGTAAACTGCATCGCACCCATCACATGGGACTCGATAAACACCCTCCCTAGTATTCCGAATCTTGGAGAGAACATCACTTTGGCCTGCTTTTTCTCTAGGGATCGACCGATACAGAAAAATACCGATCCGATCCGATACAGATTTTCCCCCCACACGCCGATCCGATACAGATACACCGATACCGATTTTTTAAAAAAGCCAGAAAGGTCAGAAAGTCAAACTCATATTTCATCATTATTAAACTAGTTTGCAAGAAAAGTAAGTTTTTAATTTTTTTTTATCAGTGGTGTCAGATCCGTAGCAGTACCTTCGACTGCAAAAAATACCCAACACACACTGCAGATAGGCCTAATCCCAAGAAGCCACCCTGAATCTGGCAATGCATGTGCGTTGAATTCATTAAGCTGCTGTGCAGATGACCTCATGGGATACAAGCGATGCTATGCAGGAAAGGTTTCTCTCAAGTTAGGCGGAGTAGCCAGCGCGCACGGAAGTTGGTCGTATCGGCTAAAATATCAGTAAATAAACACCGATACACAAAAAATACCGATAATATCTGTAAATACCGATATTTTTTTGTAAATACCGATATCCCTATTTTTCCCCTTCACATGCTTTCCTTTTCTTCAGTAGCTCATCTTTTAGATTGCTTCCATTCCTGA
>JAHWFP010069921.1:23059-49282 GCA_023313725.1 Lithobius niger | reverse complement strand
GGTTTCAAAGGTCCTGGGTTCGATTCCCCACTCAGGCAGTCTGACATATAAGTCCAAAAGGCAACGCAAATAGGTTTGAATCTGTATTTAGTTATATTTTTGTATCGTGCCATCTTTATACTGGAATAGTCCTTGCCCTGCTTAGGCACAACCTACGCGTCATTAGGCCATCGATCAGATTTTCATTTTGCGGTAATTAAATGCTACACGCGCTGCAAAAGCGACAATTCCGCGTATGAGAATTTGAACCCTTCCACTATGCGCTTCCCCCCTTTTCCAAGCCTGCCATTCTCACAGAATTCCACAGCCTCCTTTCGGTTCCCTCCCCGACCTCCCCAAACGAGGTACGTAAATACAGAAGCAGCTAGAAACCCATCCATCGTGCGTCGCAAAGTGCACACTTAAAACCAACACAAACCGGCCAATCACGATGTGCAAATGGTGACACGTGACCTCAAATGGCCTATCAAGGGCGCGATTATAACGAGGGCCGGACGAGACGCGTTGCTACTGCCGCTGCTTTGCCGCCGACGGACGGCCGACATTACGAGCGGGCGGAAACTCGTAAATTTGCTTGTCTAACATTCCCCCCGACCCCCTTTCCCCCTCTTTCCTAGCACTAAATTCTCCTCACTACCGGGACCAAACGACAGTATTTCAAGCTCAAAATTGCGAGGTTGAACGAAACCAACCCGACTTAAGTTATCTGTAAATAAGTTCAATTTTTTTTTATCTTCAAAATGGCAGCGGGTAAAAAAAACGACGAATTTCGAGCAATAAACTATGCCGACTATGACAGTCTTATTACGGTTTGATCCTTAGACGATTGGGTCTAAAATTGTCCTTAAGGGGGACTAAAAAGAAAATAGTAGGCATGTTTTATGCGTCATTTTGACAATATGGATCCATAACCTTACGCGCGTTCATGCACACTTCTTTTCATGTGGACATTCGCGTGTAAAAGTTGGTTTTTACATCTTTTTTATTACTTTACTACTTTTATCGCTTACATTATGCATCCATTTGGCCTCCGCCGTGCCACTTTTTTTTCTTTACGGTCTTTAGTTCAGTCGACTGGATGTCGACACACGTTTTACGGTGGTCGGACGATTTGGCGTTTTGCTCTGTATGTGTATCTCTCTTTTCGTTCCATAGTATGAACGTACGCATGAACCGATTCGAATGAAATTTGGTAGGAATATTCTTCGCTATACGTCTGAGTGGCTGCGTGGATCGCACAAGATCACACACCAAAAATCATAAGTCGCTATGAGTCCTATGGGCCCGTTTGGACGTGAGAGTTTGATTGACCTTGACATGTCCGTTCAAGGTCATCACGTTAGTTTTTACCTGAGCGTCGTTAACCACTAGTGGAAATTTGAAAGATGATCGTCATCATTAGCCAATGCTAACCAAAAAAAAAGACAGAACGAAATTCGGTTAAGCACCGCAAACATTACGGTCAAAAGAAAACCGCATAAAAATAAGGGCATCACACTGAGGAATCGGGAAATTAATCGCACGTCTACAAACTTTGGTGAACTGTGACGATAATGTTAAAGTGCTCAGTGCTTTGTTGACGTGAATGCTTGTCCTGTATGCGAATGCAGGATTTGGTCCCAAATTTCAGTTCTCAAAAAAATACCGCCTCCGAATGCTGCTCAGAACGGTACGTGGGTTTTGCAGTGTAGCTACCACGAAACAGAATCGGGGCGGTTCTAAAAATCTCCCGCCCTTGATGCTGCCCCTAACGGCCCTTGGGTGATGCAGTGTAGCTACTCGAAAGAGAGTAAGGGCAGCTATGCTTCTGAAATCTCCCGCCTGTGATGCAGCTCAGAACGGCGCGTGGGTATTGCAGGGTAGCTTCTCCGAAAGCGAGTAGGGGCAGCTATGGCTTCTGAAATCCAACCGGAATTTCTGTGCTTTTTTTTTTCTTACAGATTTCTGTACATGGCCAAGACGAGCCCCCTGGAGTTTCATCTCGGGGCTTGGCGCATTGTCTGTTTCAGACGCGGATGGCCTTTATGGATTCCGGTCGCGGATTGCCGATATCATCGTTATGGTAGTGAATTGGAAACAATAACGTAGGCCGATACCGATATTCTGGTCGTGTTGGATATCGTAAATCGCTTTCAGACTTAAATCGTCAGTATCTCTGGAACCAGAAACGATTGAAACACGCTGTTGCTGCTTTTAAAGCTAGAAAACGAACAGCATCAATGTGGATAGTTCTTATTGTGTGCTCGGCGTATCTTGAGTCCTGCCAGTATTTTGTGAGCGGCTACGTCTTCCTGGATGGGGTGGCTTTAATCGATGGCCGCCATTGTTTTTGTAACCATCTTGGATATCAACAAGGCACTCTGCTACCAAAAACGTACAATCGATTAGCTGTGTTCGTTCTGCGGCGAACTCAAGATAGGCCGCGCACACTTTAATGGTCTGATTGGATCAAATTATTTTACTGGGAAAAAGGTTTGGCCCATTGCAGGCGGAGCAAATTGGAAATTTATTTTTATTTTGTATTTATGTTGGTTTTTTTTTTATGACGTTACCATGTTTGTTGATGTTCCTTAAAATTACTCGGCTCGTACTAAGACGAAATTTTGTATTTTGGTACAATAAAATACAAAAAGCTGCACTTCGCTAGTTTTTTTTCCACCTTTATAATAATTGCGAATTCAAGTTATTTATTTTATATCTTTGCTAACTAGCAAACATTAAAAAAAATAATAATCAAGAGGGATGCAAGGATTTTTAACAACAAGGATGCAAGGATTTATTTATATTTTTCGTTTAAAAAAAAGTTTACTCGTTAACCAACAGCACGTTATTATTTCGGCGGAATTCCTTAACGATTAGGATTTATAATGGTGAGTGTTAGATTGATGAACTCGAAAAAATGTAATAGATTCGGTAATAAATTTGATTTACGTAAAATTCAGGCTCAGGAATACGTTTAGGGCATTCCAACTATGTGTTAAATTTCATTCATATCCGATGTTTCGTTTGAGTTCCAACCGCACAAACCCGCAAAGTAACCAACCTTTTGCGAATTAGTGGTTATAGGCTACGCTTCGCTCGCTCCGCTCCGCCAATTAATTATTATTTATTGTATTCCGAAGTGTCGTTCTGACACTTAGAGGCCACGTCTAGATAGTAAAATAAGCTTTGCTAACTAATAGTTTTTTTTTTTTTTTTTTGCAAAAAGAGAGCAAATAAACAAATGCACAAAACAATGAAATTTAAAGAAAACACGATAATAAGCACATAGTGATGAATCCTTCTAGAACAAGTACATTACATGAAAATACTAACATTAAAAAATAAGCATAATACCAACCAAGGTCAAAAAGACTAAAATAAGTTTGGCCACTAAGCTAGTTAAAGTTGTAAGTTCAACACGTAGCTGGTTAAAAATTGTTGGAATTTAAAAACTTTGACATCTTGTTCTGTATTTGTTTGTTTGCCAAACGAATTTCGTATCATAGTTTTTTTTTTTCAGAAACATCCGTTACTGTATGGTCCTTATTAAAGTAATCGCTTAAAATAATTGTACATTTCGTTGTTGATTACATCAATCTCGTAATCTTTGTGTAGGTTTCTAGACGTATAGGCCTGTTAGAATTCACTTTCTTAAATAGTATTTTGTATTCTTCGAAGTCGAAGCAAATCATCCTGGATCAAATCCAACTCCATTCATAATACTGCTATACTGGTTATCAAGGTATCAAAGGCAATTTTCTTAACTTTTATCGTTTTACACAAACTTTAACCTGTAAAAGGAAGGACAAACTTTCTATATATTTTTTTAATTAATGAAATTATATGTGCCTTAAATTTCGAAACTTGTTAAGGATTCCCAACAAACTCTTTCGCCACTTGAAGTAACATCAAACACCAAGTTAATCCCAATGCGTTCTACCACTGCTGGAATACTCCAGCCCAGTGTGGTCGCCCTACTTACTGGTCGATATTGAACGAATTGATGTTCTCCAGCGACCCTTCACAAAATGTCTCTGGAGTTGGCATGTTGAAGAAGGGAAGCCCAACGTGCGGTATGTCAAAGTCAACACTACCCACCTCATTATCAAGGGAATAAAAAAAAAATATACATAAAATTGCATAAAGGTGTAAACAGACAACAGATTGTAAGCAAAACTGCCTAATAATGAGCTGGAGTCAGCTCGAAACTTCGGGTAGTGTTGACGTAGACATGTGCACTTTGGGCTTACTTGTTCAACATGCCAACTCCAGATACATTTTGTGAAGCGTCGCTGGAGAGCATCAATTCGTCCAATATCAACCAGTAAGTAGGGCGACCACACTGGGCTGGCGTATTCCAGCAGTGGCAGAACGCATTGGGATTCCAGTGCTTACAACTGCTCCGTCAATGTGGGTTTTCAGGTATCTGATGATTTTTTTTTGGTGGGGGGGGGGCATTCCTAAGTGGTGACTAACACTCACCATGCGGATCATTCCAGACCATTCCTACTGGAATAAATCTTCCAATGCAAATTTCTCATTATTTGGTTAACCTTCAAACTCACTCGGTTGGCTTAACTTGGTCCTTAAGATGACGCCATCAAACGGCGAAAAGGCGTGGCGGGAATCCTTAACAAGTTTTATTGTGGGAAGATTTGTGACAACTCCAAGTACTTGATTCCTTCTTCAAGCTTGGGCAGCCTAGCAGTGGGCTGGAATCTTTCCGGCGTTATAATCTCTCCTGATTTCGTATTCATAAATTAGTAAGCAGAGTTCCCGACAACCCCTTCGCGATACTCTTTGTGGCAGGTGGCCTTAGTCGGAGTCTTACGGCGCCCCCAAGTGAGCGACGGCGAAACGAACTCGGGATCTCCTCCTCATAATGCCTTATAATCCGCCCGAGGAAGGATTTAATTTCACTTTAACACATGCAGCATCGAAGAGAAGTCGGGGATAGGGAAATGCAAAAAAAAAGACGCACAACCCTTCGCCCAAGCGTTAGCGTTGAGTGACAGGTCTTAACCCGGGGTAATTTGATCGAAAAAAAGGTTAATTTATTTCAGAGATTCACGTTTTAGCTTGCGGATTAGATGTTGAGGTGCTACGATTTTGGGAAATTTAATTAATTCTCCATGAGTTTGAGCTTTGGAATATATTTCGGAATATATCAGAAATTGGTGTGTCGAAGGGAGAGTGGGAGAGTGTTGGTTTGGTTGGTTTGGTACGGAAAACGAACTTGGAAAAGTGTGGGAAAATACAAGTAGATATCTAGTGCTGGAAGTCCTCGAATCGTAGAAGACTTCTGGAATTTTTGGTTTAAAAGCCCTTTTTTTTATGTGTTCTTGTGTACTCGTAAAGTGTTTTGTATACTAGAGATTTGGCTTTACCATTTTCTGTTTCGTTTGATTGTTATTACGGTGTGAGGGCGCACGCCGCCACCACCTCATGCCATGGGCGCACACCTCCCAGTGATAGAAAGCGGCAACCTGTTATGAATATGTGCAGCAAAGACGTTAGAAAACTCAACTGTGAGTCGTTTGTCCTGTTGCGAGGAAGTCTCACAACGGATACGTAGAAAAAAAAAATCTTCTTCTAGAGTCTTCTAGGATTGAGGCATTTTCGGAGCAAACCACCCAATTTTTTTTTTTATGTTTTTTAAATACTCGATGTTTCGCTCGCGAATGTGTAGTGAGTTTGGACAATTTTTTAAGGGCCAGACTTCAAATTTAAATGGTGAAATGTAAGCTTTCCGGCACACTATAAAACATTAAACCGTTGAAATTGCAAATTTTTTTTCTTTTATCAAATTAAACTGAACCTGTTTACGTACTAGGGATCCTATCGAAATCTCGTATAATCTGTGAGGGGCAACGAGAACTAAAAGACTCTTCCCCTCTCTCCATATTTTTATCTCATCCTGTCTGTCGGTCTGTGTTGTCGATAACTGTTGAACACTTTTCACGTAGAAATATACCTATTTGATGATTTATGTTAGTATATCGCTATTGTTAGTTACGGGGTGGAAAGGTTTTTGAAAGTATGCGAAAAAGAATTGACAATTGTAAAAATAAACTTTATACCTAAAACTATATCTGATGAATCAGTTCCCCGTGTGGAATCTCTGTGGTTTGGTAATGGAGGAATAACATACGCAACAAATTCAATAATAAACACTTCAGTGCCTAATTACTTCCTGGATACGTCTATGTGATTTTAGCGTACGTTGTCCTATTGCTTGGTTTGGCTCCCATCCGTCCAGGGTTCAACGATGACTGCCCTGGGCAAGGGATTCCGGTCCAGATTATGAAGGGTGCTTTGGGTGCTGAAGCACCGGGCCACAGGCCGAATAAGAGCCTCAAGAATACCTTACGGTCACGAGAAAAAATTTTAAATACTAGTTTAAATAAAAATAAAATTTACCTTTAACTGAAAAGATGTTAAAATCGATGTATTATGCCTCTTTTTGCGGGACTGGGAAAGGGGTGGACGGAGGGGACACAATAAGTAATAGAATCCGTGAGCTATAGGCGGTTTAACGGCAATATTTGCTCGTTTGCGTGACGCGCCTGCGCAGTGTGCAAGAAACAAACTGCACCGTGTTACGCGCAAGGTGCACTTAATTACCACTAATCGCCCCTGTTGCTGCGGTGCGCTCTGCGTCTATCTGATGGCGCATGGCGCTTGCAACCGGGCAACTACACGTGTGAAACGTCTCCAAATGACTGTTGAAAACCTTTTTATCGACCTTAATGAGTCTTGTCGTTTTTTTTTTTTTTAGTAGTGTTGGTTAAAGAATTGTTCCCTCAATTTTAGTAATCAGAAGTGGTATTCTTCATTTTCAAGACGGTCCCCTCAAAATAGGAATGCTTGGCGGGCTTCTGTGAGCATCGAGTTGCTAACTGCGACGACTTGAGCGTAGAAAAGCGCGATAAAGGTAGAAAGAAAAGAAATGACTAGAAAAAAAACCCGGATCGTTGGCTCTTTCGCATTCCGAATATATTTCTTTTTCCTCCACCACCGTCTAGGACTTTGCTTGCTTAAAACAAAATGGTCCTTTTACTTCGGCGCCCAACGCTAATTGCCGAAAGCGGAATAACTGGTGCTCGGCATGCGTAATAGTTCAATCGTGAAGCGCTGAAAAAAGAACACCCCTATTTCTTGAAAGTCGTATGCGTCACGAAGATGCCAGTCCAACAACGTCCGTCGAATTCCAAATGCATCATTCTTTTATCCACCCCCCCCCCCCCCACAAGGAGGAGTTTGGGTGTGGCGGGCGGGGGGTGGGGGTATCGGAAACCCGGAGCTTTGGAACGCCAAGTCGAAGTTTCAGTCGAGTCATGATCCCGAGTGATCTCTTTCTGTAGAGATCTGAGCAACGCGCTGTAAGGCGTTTTGGATGTTTCTGAGGGATGAGTGGAAGGAGGGGGTTGGGGGAAGCGGCGGAGTGGGGGAGGGGGGTCTTCTTAGGAAATACTCTTTGATCCGTCCCCTCCCCCGTATTCCCAGCCCCTTCTCTTTGCCGAGCTAGCCCAAGATCGAAATAAAATGGAACAGAGTTGATCGATGAGTTTCGCCAATTTTGGCGGACCTGGCTTTCCTGGGAACAACTTTTTGACGACGCATCTTGCCATGTTGCCCTAAATTCTAAAGGCCTGCTGTTTTGGTGGATGTACTCGAGTAGCCATTTTGTAGAATACTGTTTTTTTTTTTTTGTTTTTTTTTTTGCGATTGGGAGCAGGAGCACGAAGTCAAACTGAGTTATCTCCCCGACGACTACTGGACTAAAAAGTATAATAAAGGCATTCAATGTAATAATCAACACTTTTTTTAATTTAAACTCAGCACAGTCTAGTTTGTTGGTGACCGAAATTGTTGAATTAACGTCCTTTTTAACTGCTGAGGTTACCTAGAGATGAAGGAGAAGTACAATTTTTCTAGGCAAATACATACGTGTTTCAACAATTTAACTCGGCTACTGAAGCAGACATTTTCGAAATAAATTAGTAATTAACTTTATTTCGTCGGGTTTGAAACTGTGCTAAATTATAAACGTATTATTAACTCATTCAAAACTGTAAGCTTTATCCAGAAACACGCTATTTTTATTTCGCTTACCGTTCCAACAATGACAGCCTTAGGCCCTATAACTTTGGATGAACTATTTAATGGACATTAAATTATTAGCATAGCTGCCACGGAAAGTGTCCACCAGAACTGATCCGAGACTGCCAGCGCCACCAACTGGCTCGGTTGGGTGTAAACCAATCTAGTATCTGTTTTCAACGATTTACAACCAGAGGGTGCTGCCGTCAAGTTTTGTAGCATTACTAAAACAAAATAAATATGACCAGAATACTAAATTAATCGCTTAAAAAATATAAGTTAGATTAGGACTTTAAAGTAATTTTAAGATAGATCAGATTTGGACGACGAAAGTTGTTTTTTTAATACAACATTCAATTTTAAAATGGCTTGCAGCTCTAGATGAGTGGAGCTAAGCATAACACGTGGTTTTGTGTTCCGGGAAGAGAGCTGAGCCTACATGGTTCACATTTCTTGTAACGAACTAAATACTGTTTGAATGGAACATGGGAAATGTTCTTAAACTTCAGATGTTAACCCTTGCGCGAGCATTTTGTCGATTTCCGTAGGTATCGTCGTTATTAGGGTTGTTTCCGTGGTGACGATACCGCCATGTGTGATTTCAAGTTTCGCTTATTGTTTCGTCCTCCGTTCCGTGTTTTGGCTAGGACGATATATGGCAAACAGCGTTTACCGGACAAGCAGATTCATGATTTAAGGCGCAGCCATCTGTGATACTTCCGCTTTGAGATTATGGGATGGCAGCCGCCATAATAATTATCATGGATTACAAAATGTTGGAGAAACTCAAGTCCGATGAGTAGGGTAAAACACGCACAGCTACAAGTTAAACTGTGATAGTTTAAAATTTATCCTAGCGCAGGCAAAAGTTTGAACTAAATTTCCAATAGCTGTTCAATTTTATACATTTAATGAGGTGTAACGGGTTTACATGTACGGCAACGCAAACTATGGAGCGACTATAGTGCACCTTACCGTTAAACATGGATGCTGCGCGCGACTAACTACCATGCACACATGGCAGTTGGCCCAACGCCAGCATCCGGGTAGCGAGCCGTGTCCTATTGTTAAACCAGTCAGGACGGAATTGCGCCTGCTCGCCCGTCACGTGACGTAATGCCTCAGGGAATTCTCTATTGCTCTCGGCCCTTTAAAAGAAGGGCTGAGACAACGAATCCTCACTTGGTGTAGGGTGGTCAAACTGAACGGTTGGGCCACCAGAGCTAAAGCGGAGGTCAAAACAAGTTGTAACCTTGGTCTGATGCTCAATATGTAATGCTATTGTGTATAGTCCCTATAGCTATACAGTAAGGAGTGAATTGGGAATGAGCCTTGCTTTGAACTAATCGTCCACTTCCGTAGCAAGTACTTACAGAGGTTTGCATCGTTTTTGATATACAGCGTTTTTACATTTGTGGCAACCTGTTCAATCTATGCATTGCCTTCGTCGCACAATTACGACAGAAATGATGAATTATGGGATGTGTATCACACGAATCTCGTTCAGGCGAGAACGGAGTACAACCAGGCGCCGCCATATTTCTTCTATTTTTAAAAATTGTTGCTGTAATCTGAAATTGGTGTCGTGCTCTTTATAGGGGGTTTACAATAATTTTGTAAATAAAATAAATATGTTGTAGGATTGGCCAGCCGTGAATCTCATTCAGGCGAGAACCGGAAGTTGGCTGGCGCCATGTTGGCGTTATTGACGTCGACCGGAAGGATGATGCTTGCGAAGGTTTGGAGTGCATTGTTTCTTGTACAGTTGCGACCCCCTGGTTTAGGCCTACAAGCCCAACGTCGGTTGTCCCGTTTAGCTCGCGTCCCTTCGGATGGCGCTGCGATCGCAGCTGCAGAAGGTCGAACACCAGCGAGCTTATAGGCGTACGTAAATCATCCATTAAGTAGTACGTCTATAAGGTGTAACCATGTTACATTCTTAGTCGTTCCACTCGTAATGGCAGCTTTTAATCTTTAATCTCGTGTTCCATCCCTGTCCTGAGCGTAGAAAGCATGTTTATTTATTTTATTTATTTATTTATTTACAAGGGCAAACAACACTATCAGTTCCCAAAAACGGGAGTGGATAGATTTCAGTACATAATTTTTAATTAATCAACAATAACAAAAAAAAAACAAAAAAAAAAAAACAAGGGCGGCAGAAGCCCCCCAAAAAACATGAAATATAAACAACAATATACATATAAAAATAAATTCAATATAGTGCATTAAGTGGTCGGAGAGCAGCCAATTATACAACAGCATGCATAAAACATAAAACAGTGTTGTTTCACTTGAAACCTTAAAACCTTCTACGTTACGTAGTTCTCTGGTACTAAGCTCGAGTTTGTAAACCAAAATCAACAACACAGTCCACTACAAATCTTTCGTTTATTATTAAAAGAAAGTGATTTTTCCTGCAGAAAATAATAAATGTGACCGCCCACACAAGATGCCTCACGTGTGAATTAAGACCGGGGGAGGGGAGGGGGGTACGAATTTACATTAAAAATTACATTACGTTTCACTGAACGGAAGTCAAAACCGGAAAGGAAAAAGAATAAGCTTCCTTTAATTAAGCTTCAGTACCATAGTGCGTTGTAGTGGTTAGTCCACTTGAAACCTTACTGCTGTATTCAGCCATCAGACGCGTAAATAAAATTAAAATCATTCAAACGGTTATTTAAAACTGTTTACGTGAAATGTCATTTAGTGTTTTATTCCGTGAGTTTTTAGTACAACGTCTGACCAAATTGGAATCCAGCTTTCGAAAATTTTGAGGCCTCAAAAAAAGGAATAGTAATATCAAAGAAGGAATAATAAGCGGCTTTGTTATGGTCGTATTTAATTTATTGAATAATGTATTTTTGGTATTGTCTAATTTTCAGACAATTATTACATAATAAATACTAATATAATAATAATAGGCAGTTTATTAATCCACATTGCATGCCGAAGTCCGTAGGACTTGCTTGGGTTGCATTATATTTACATTACATTTAGTTACACATATTTCCAACCATAAAAGTAAGAAGCATAACAACAACATACCAATTCCTAGAAACAGTACTTTTCTAATATCTGTATTACCATTTTGTTAGTCAGGTTTTTTTTTTCTATTTTTTTTTCTCTCTTGATCTGTTTAAATCCTGTTAAAAACAAGATTATTGGATAGTTGATTAAAAGTCCAAGCCGTATTATAATATTTCATATCATTCATTCCAAACATTTTTTCACTAAAGGTATTTCAAACCGCAAACTTTTACTTCTAAATTATATTTTTTTTTCTTATACTTTCTTGACCTTCTGTTGAGATTTAAAATAATTATTTAAGATCATTATGTAATTCCTAAGATTTTTAACATTTAGTATTTAACATTTTATTATTTTATGCATTTATGCATTTATGCATTTTTAGCATTTAGTATTTTATGTTCTTGAAATAAATTGTTAGTTTTTTTTATAGAGTTCACTGGTTTAAACAGAGCTTTAACTAGCTTGTTTTGTGTTCTCTGGATTGTATCTAGGAGATATGACGATGTTAAATCATAGAATTCTATAGTATAGCTTAAAATTAACGAAAAATTCAGATAAACACGTAGCGAGGCACGTAGCAATACGCACAAGCTACTAAAATTTAGTAAGCTTCTTTACGTTGCTGTATAGAACGGAAACTAGGCCCAGAATGTCAAATAATTTTCTCCTAGTTCTTTTGATGACTCCCCCCCCCCCCCCAAAAAAAAACGCCGCTGGTCGTAGTTACGCTACTTACCTAACAGGTTTGATTACTGATTAGCTACTCTAGAAGTTCTCTCCATTACTTGTTTAAAACGGGCAGGTGCTTCTAGTCCCAAACCCTCTTATGGGCGCTTTGGGAGGGGGGAGGGGGAAAGCATTGCCCCTGGCCTTAATTTTTTTTTTGCAAAAACAAAAAACAACTTAATCGGGCGTACCTTTTGGGTACCATCAATTCAACTTTACGTAGTCTAAGTAGTGTGGGATTATTGCAGCAATCCATTTTGGCCTTTGAATATTATTGCTAAAACTCGGGCCAACATCACTACCTCAGTTAGCCTTGTGCCCAAGATGTCTCGCAACAATCTGCTTTCCCTCCAAGGATAACGTTATAGTTGACACTAATATCAACAACAATTAGCTTACGTATCAGGGCGCATGGCTTCGGGCCGCGGCCCGGATAAAGAAATTCTGATTCAACAACAATTGTCAACACTGTTAATGCAGCCACTCCAATGTAAACAATGTGAGATCCATGCATTGACTTGCTATATTGTAAATTTTGTCTTGTGCCCCATTTCAATCGCCCAATTCAGCCAACCGATTTCCGATGTCTTTCCATCCTGCAATCTTTGGTAAATGTAATTTGAATTTGTGCCACCCCTTCCCCCCCCTCTTTCCCCAATTTTCTTTTCCCCTAGTCCTCCCAGTTTTAGTCACGTCATGTCCCCCTAACTTTCATAAATTTCATCCCCATCTCATTCAGTTCAGAAAGGAGGATCTTTTGTTAAGTCGGGCGAGCATTCGTTTACTGACAATCATGTAAATCAACCTGAAACGTAAATAACTAACTGAGCAAAAAACGGCTTCGCCGTTTAGAAAAAAAAACACTAGAGCTCGTATCCCCATACTCACAGGATTACAGTTCACTCGAACGCAACGAACTATAATTTGAACTATAATTTGTGTTCATTTTGTGTATGCATTTTTATCTTTCAATTTTGTGGCGTTTTGCTGTTTATGGCGTCTATTTTGTGTGTGTTTGTGGGTTTACGTTTTGCGAATTGGAGTTCAAATTATAGTTCGTTGCGTTCGAGTGAACTGTAATCCGTTTTTATTCGTGTACTTTCAGGGCTGTGAGTATGGGGCACGAGCTCTGTTTTTTTCCTAAACGGCGAAGCCGTTTTTTTTGCTCAGTTAATTTGTTGGCTTTTTTCGCTTCCATTTTATATGTGTCCACTGTCCTCCGATATTTGTTTTCGAAAAAGCGGAACATTAGAAATGGATACTTATGTTTAGGTTCCGCCAAAGGTTTGTCCCATGATTATTATTTGATGGCAACACATTAGCGTATTTCTGGATTTAGCATGCGTCATCTCGATGAGTAGTTGATTCTGGATTGTTTCAGTATCGTGGCAACAATCGCCGAAACAATTCAACTGGCTTCCCGAAGCCCGCATTGAAAAAGTAAATAAGTCACTTAGTCATGCCGGCCACCCAATTTTGAGGCCTCTGCCTCAAAATTAAAGACTTCGCACCGTACGGTTTAAAACTTGAAGATTTAAGAAAAAATCAAGACCATTTAATTTTGGCTCTCCACAACGAGGTAGCTAGCTCAAACAACGACAATGTTAGTTTTCCGGCACCCAACCATCGTTGCATCTTGTTCGAGTGAGCTATATCCGATATTGTGCGCCTCGCCTATTGTTACCCTATTGTTACATGTTGCAGTATTGTAACATTTTGACATTGTTAGCCGCTCCGCCGTCTCCGCATCCTCCTCCTGTCCAATTTTCTGAAATTCTCGTTCGCAAACGAACACTAATAAGCGCTACCTGCCGGCAGTGCTAATTACGATCCGTACAAAGGCACTTCGGCTCGATCGTTATCAAACGTTTCACCGTCAATTTCGACCTGCTATCGCCGATCTACCAATTCCTAAGAATATAAAATGTCTTCTTCAAAAATTGAGCGTGGCCCTTTTGGTGAAAGTTTGCCCTTTGCCTCTCTGTCGGGGGGGGGGGGGTTGGGGGTCTATGGACTGCTGGCGTTACTTGTAGGAAAACTTGAAGTCACGTAATTCCCACGCCTAAGCCCGCAGTTCATACACGCTGTACGTACAATTTGCACAATTAATCCGCACACACCCTTTGTTGCCAATTACGAGTATAATAATGAGGTCTACTTTATCTCGACGCCTCGCCCCCCCCCCCCCAACTAACAAGTAACAAAACGCGCGCGCGCGCAAGATTTTCCTTAGTAATTACTATTATTTTTAATAGGATTAGTACAATAATAGGCCAGCCCACAACGAGCTCGGCATGAAATAACGCTGGAAAAGCCAAAAACGCAGCTAATGCTATTTTCCAGCCGGGATAGCCTATTATTTGAGCGGCGCGACGCTCCGCAGCGTGTTGTCATGGCGACGCCGGCGGGGGTCACGTGGTACGTGCCAAACACAATTACTCCGACGAGCCTGTATTGACTGCGAATCCCACCAGAGGGAGTTGCGAGAGGTTTTTTTTTTGCCCCGTGTTGCAAGGCGTCCCCCGTGCCTTGCGAAACGTCACGTCAACAAAAGCAGAAGGGTCACGTCACGTGATTTGGACAAGGTTTTTACTCCCGGACTCCACCCCCTTTTTTTTTTCCACCGTGGTTTTTGAGTTAGTAAAAATAGACGCCAGGCGGGTCTGAAGCTGTGAGAGATTTTTCCATTTTTAGGGGGAAAGAGCTCTTAAAGGTGCATTCCTCCCCCGCCATTTTTCTCCATCCTCCACATCAAATACGGCCCCAAAGTTCTATTTACTTACCGTTAGTCAATCCCTTGGTAAAAATCCGTTTTAAGATGTGGCGTCTATAGGAGATTTTTTGTTGAATATTGAGAACTATATTTATTAGCATCCTGCGATGAAATGATCCTTTGCGCGCTTGCAATAACCTTGACGTTTCATCGGTGTGTGTGTGCATGTACTAATTTTTAATCGCTTGCTAATAAATAAGGCTACCGTGAGATCAAAAATCTAAAGGACTAACGCGGTAAAAATTAAAATTATTTAATTTTATTATTATAAAATATTATTATAACGTGAGATGTTAAAATACAAAAAAATCATTCCGATTTACGCCGACCCAATTTTTGCATTCATGCTGTTTCGTGTACTACGCCCAATGCCAACTGAGATAGTAGATGCATTCCTCGCTGCGACGAACGCAGCTACTGTCTTAGTTGGTCTTGTATCACTACGCAGTCTCGCGAGACGGTACGATTGTGACATGCGCATGTGGCGAACGGCGCGTGGCTGTTATAAGGCAGGCGGAGTGTACCTCTGAAAGGGGAAAAATATTGAACAGGAAAAAAGAAAAAATGGGGAAATTACGTGTTTTATTTGTAAGTTGCGGTTTTCTCTTCTGACACACGATCTCCTCTCCATCCCGACCAACTCTTTCGAAAATTCCGTAATAAGTCCACAATCGTATACTCTAACAAACACACGTTAACTTTTATTGTGTCCGCGGCCTATCTTTAGTTCGCCCCAAAACGAACACAGATAATCGATTGTATATTTTTGGTAGCAGAGTGCCTTGTTGATATCCTAGATGGTTACAAAAACAATGGCGGCCGCCGATTAAAGCCGCTCCCTCCAGGAAGACGTAGCTGCTCATAAAATAGCTGCAGGACTCAAGATACGCTGGGCACACAATAAACTCTTACCCAACCACCACCTTACCCAATCTCCACTTACAATTTTGGATGAGTGTATATTTTTAGTTGTTAAGACGAAAGTTATGGCAGTAGCCTACTGATTTTTACAGGTTCATACTTATCCTTTACTTCTAGTAGGAGCGGCAGGGTAACTAGTTCTAACACAGGCGAAAAAAGGGGTGGGGGGTTGAGGTTTAATGGCGCGTCGACAGCTAAGTCATTAGCGCCAACCTCAGTCACTGTGCAGTGGCCCCGGGTTGCCGGGGAGAAGAAGGTTCTAACAAGACAAGTATTGTTTAGTCGTTTGAATTTTATTCTCAATGTGCGTCAATATGAGTGACGTGCTTGAACCATCAAAACGGGCTCATTATTTTTTTTTTTTAATTAGGAAATGTTACAAATTAGTGGTGGAATGAAAAAGAGCTAAGTAAAGGGAACAGTTTCTTTGCACAGAGAACAAAAAGGGAAATTTTATCTTTCCTTGGGCAAAATCTGTAAATGAGATGTGGAAGCAGTGGTCTGAAGCGCTCTTACGCTTCAGTGATTACGTCATTGATGGTGGTTGGGTTTTAAAGTATGGATTCTCCTGTGATATCGAGTTAAATCTCAGCCGATTAGATAAGTGTACCCAACGGCAGTGGCACCCTCCCACATTGAGGCACTCCCCCCCGCCACCTGTTTGTTTTGGATGCCCTTTTCGGTAGATAAAATTGTGTAAAAAAAAACAACATAAACGTAAAAAAACATTAGAAACAAAGCGTATTCAATACTTACACTAAATCAAATCCATAGAACCAAAAGAGGTGTCATCCTACAAAAACCCCATAAGGGTAAAGGAACCCATCACGTTTTCGCCATAGAACGTACTGATATCCGAACGAAAATGGCTGCCACCAAGTTTTCCGTCCCAACCCTAATCACTCAATCTTAACTGACATCTCAGTGATTGTCAGTTAAGCTTGAGTGATCACGGTTCGGACCACTGACTTGGTGGCAGCCATTTTCGCTTTGATATCACTACTTTCTATGGCAAAAACTTGATGGGTTCCTTTTCTCTTAAGGGGGTTTTTGTAAGACGATTTTAGGATTCAAAGCTCAATACGGATCTGTCATTACTATTTTTTTAGACACAAATTTTTTAGTTCTTTGATTGTAAGAGTCAGAAAATGAGTGCCTACCCTTATTATTTACATCTTCCGTTGAAAATGTAGCTCTTTGCCCGTTTTTTTTCCGGTTGTTCAAAAATTACTGTTTCATCCAATGTTTCATCTCATTACTGCCCATGACTCCTCTAATTTCCTCTCTCATCCTCCCCAGAGATAAATAGGCCGGTCCCTAAGCTTTTTATAGTCTAGCAGGGACGACGCTAAATCACTTCAGGCGGCAGCGGGGCAGCAAATTTTAGCTGGGGGGGGGGGGGCGAACCAAAAAATTCTCCTTTAGCAGTCTCCCTCTCCAAAAAATTCTAAATAACACTCTAGTAATTCTCTTTCTCACACCGAATGTTCTTAATTGCTTCATACCCCATTTTTTTGGGAAGATTTTTTAATCCAGCTGAAAAAAAGATTTCAAGATTTCAAGATTTTTCAACTCTCACAATAACAACTGGGCCCTATTGATGTAACCTCAAGTCCTTCCTGTCGCTGTGAATGAACCAGAATTTCTTCGTTTGTACGTTTGATTTTGATCTGACGGTTGGGGGACGCCAGAAGGGGGAGCGGGAGCGGCCAAAAATTTCCCCTTTTCCCTTAGCGTCGTCCCTGTAGTCTAGTCATTTAAAGACAGCTATGATTTAATGATAAGGGGAAGGAACCACATTTTAAGACCAACCGGAAAATTGCAACGAGAAAACATTCATCGACAATGAATATTTCACTGGTAAAAGCTAAAAAGGCCGCTTTATACGAATCAACGGGATGGCCCACAAGCCGTTGGATTCCTGGCCCCTATGGCCAGTCTGGGCCTCTAACTGTGACGGAAAGCATTTAGCAAACCGATCCGTGTGCTGCACCACTCATTGCAAGATTCCTTGGCCTTCCCGTCTCTCCGTACAATAGTGCAGGCTATGACCCTTCTGGAGTGTGGACCCGTACTGCCCAGCTTTGTCCTGTGGTTTCAAAGCCAGTAGCCTCAAGAAGCAATTTAAGTTGTCTACAAGACTATGGGCTCCACTTGAAACCAGCGACGAACATAAGGAAGCATTTCGGCCACAAAATAGCATCCGAGATTCCCGTCCGCAAGTTGTAGCCTAGGCTACTATCAGGTCGTCTCAGCGGCTTGTCCAGTGGTCGTGGTTGGGGATCAGTTTTAAGAAGATTGGGCCTCGAAACGCGGCTTAGAATTTGGAGTGAGGATTAGAGGCGCGTGCCGCCGCTTAATCCGTGGCACCGTCTTCAATCTGCCTGGACGTGGTGTGTATACCCCCCACTCCCTTCCCTCTCATGGTCAGCGTCTAGTCACGGCGCTCCAATGAAGGTTCTGGTTCCTCCTTTACGTCGTTTAGTTTGGTCAACTAAGGGAGCTAGAGGGTTCTATTTATCACTAGCTAGCACCCCTTTATCTTCGACATGACTGGGCTCACTACTTAGCACCACTGAAAACCGTAGTTGTCTGTCTAAATGGGACCCTAGACTGGAAACCCTAGAAGGAGCACGGTCCAAGAGCGTAGTCCATTTTAGGCCCTAAACTAGGGTTAGTGTCGCCCTTGAACGACAAGCGAGCCTGAGCTTACCATCGATTATGGTTTAAGATTAAAGCATAACCAAAACTGAACCACGACTACTAGCCATGTTTCATCAATTTAGGTTTACTTGGAATTCGCGGAACCCCTTGACTAATCCCACCACACGTTACTTTGCAAGTCGCTTGACTGTGGAGTTGGCTTAGGGGAAAACAGTGGCGCGTACCAGCTAACCCTACAGCACATGAGACGGTCATGCTAATCATCGCAGGCCACCTTTGCCGCCATAGCAACGGGGTAGCGGCAGGTTACGTGGGATGCTAAGCAGTGGGTAATGGTTTTGAGTGGTTCTGACTAGTCGGAGTTGAGGATAGGACCTACGTTGCCTTGCCACCACACTCAAGCCCGCGAATTTAAGCTCGCAGACTGCGTGAAACATTTCACGCAGATCTCCAGACTGTTGAAACGTTCCCCTCAACTGCATAATACAGTGAGTTTGCAGTTTCAAAAGCCCCGACTCCCCCGACCCCCATCCCTTTTCTCTTTCGACCCACCCCAACTTTATACTCCTAACGAAAGCAAACAGAGCACAACGTTATAAAACTTTCCCAATGCCCTTATTCCACTTTTGGTCGCCATAGAAACCGATGTCTCATCGTAAAAGTGAGCGCCGCAACATGCCGAGTGCCACAGCATCCTCCACCCCCTCATTTGCCGGAGACAACACGGCTGACTCCTCACTCCAGAGTTAATAAAGCACGAGGCCAAATGCTATTGTCCGTCGTAAAGTTTCCCAAGTATGATCGTTCGGTATTCCCCAGTTTGGAGTGTAAGCCAGTCTAGATATACTATTACGCATATACGGTGTTTTCGGTGAAGTTCGACATACAGTGTAACGGGTTAAGAGTTGTATGTTTATGGGGGGGGGGGGCCGGCGGGGGGGGGGGGGGCTAAAAGTTGCTCGTTTCTGTTCTATTTTCGAGCATTTGGCTGAGTTACGCAATATCTACCTACCCCAACGTATCTGGAAGGAAATCCGCTGTTGGGAGGAAACAATTGCACGGTTCAGACAGAATCTTCACAGGGAAATTAGAATATCTGGGAAATTTGTGGAAATGTCTCTTCGAAAATCGGGGAAAAGGTAGAAAATAAAAAATCCTAAGACACCTCCTGTTAAATTTGTAGAAACTCATTTGTTGTTAGCGTTTTGCAACCTCAGACAGGACGACTTTTTAAAGTCCTATGTGGGGGGGGGGGGGGGGGGTTGGATTAAATCCTCCGTCTACTGGTTGAAGTCAAACACGCGGTTAACACTCATTCCGGCGCATACGTTGTTTGTGAACCCTTCATAGTGCTCGTAGGGGTTCCTTTGTTACAATTGTGTTTGGTCGCGTCGAAGGTATGCTGGCATTCTTGGAACCGCACTGTTGAGGTTGCTGAGTTTTGATCGTAGTAATGTAAGGTATATACTGAATGGCAGTCGCAACAATAGCGCACGTGCGGCGTCAAGTATAGTCAAACTGTGTAGACAGTCGCTAGTTTCCGGATTTGTACTGGTGGCACTGGCAGGTGCTGTAGGTTTTTGATGGACTCAAGCGCACCTTCCAGAAATACCCGTCAGAAGAGCGTCTTGCAGTTAAGCAATGTCGTCGTTAACAGTGGAGGCATGCAGAAGGCATGGCATGGACTAAGCTCTTTAAGAGGATGGCCTTGTTGGGAACACCTAAGCAATGCCTTATGGACGACTTGCCTCAAGGCGTAACATGTAGAAGTTGTGAAAACTCTAAAAACCGCATAAACTGTAGATTTCGTAAAAGCACGAGTAGCATTTGGTGTGAGAATTTTTGTTTTCTTTCTGCAAAACGGTTCTCCGAAGTAATATCGATTTACGATTTCGATTTTCGATTTATGAGGTAATTTTTCGATTTACGATGTTTACGATGCTTTCCTCTATTTGTCATTGCGATACTATAGCCTCCATCGTACTTCGTTTGTTTCAACGTTGGTATTTTCTATTAAGTAGGCCTAAACGTCATTTTTTTGCAGCTCACTCACGAAGTTTAACGTAAAAGTCCGAATCCTGACGAGAGGCAGCTTCTCGTTTCCGTTATTAAAGTCCGGCGATTCACGAAGATGACGTCATTGCCCTAATAATGGGGCGTAACTAGAAACAAACCTCTTCGTCTAAGTGAGATATACTATATAGATCTGTATATAGTTTTGTCGGTGACCAATCAACAACGAGTGAAGCTTCGATTTATATAACTATGGAAGTAGAAAGGTCAACTGTGGTCGTTTCAGTGTAAGTTGAGCATGCTACTCGTTTTGCGGAACGAAATCAAAACATTGCAGCATAATAGTGTTGTGTAATCCGTGTCTTTTATATACTCTATTCTTTCGTAGCTTCGCGTTCACCTAAACTTCTGACGTATTATGAATGTTTATCTTTTGGCTCAGCATGTTTTCCCACAGGATTGATTACGGATTTTAACAAATTACGAACCTTTCTAACAACGGCCAGGAGCAATGTTTACTTTTCCCGGACTAAATTACTTGTAAAAACAAAAACAACGGGCCTAAACCAAGCGCAATGGCTGTTTGCCGTGATGTCACCATGAGTTAGCCAATGACGAACGAGAACAACGGCTGTTTGGCCGTCTGATTGGTCTAGCCCAGTCACGTGATATGCACGTCATAGCAAACAGCCATGGCACGTGGTATAGCGAAATATTAGGCTCAAATGCTGGTTGCCACCTAACGAGAGTTTGCAGCATCTGGTGTCATCTAGCGCTGTCCAGTTTTCCCTAGCGTTTGCTCGCAGCAAGCAAAGGAATGCACAAAGAAATATTTTTTAACGCAACAAACAAGCCACGTGTCACCGTAAATAATGAGTAAAAATCTGGTACGTCCTCGAGCACCTGGGAGCAAGCTGTAAAGATTAACGAAATTACTGCCACTAGATGGCGCCACGGCAGAATACAAAGAAAATACCTTGGCGCCATCTAGGGATGGTACGATACAAAACAAATTTATCCCAATAAAATTGTTTTAATTTTCGCGATATTGTGGATAATATCGCGATAAAACAAATTTTGAGGCTGAAAGAACCATTTTAATTTTTTTAATTAAAAAAAAACCTTGGCTGAAGCCTACAGTGAGTGCAACCTTCACGAATATGAATTGTGTGGCACTCAAAATTTGGCCAGTAAACATGAAAATGCACGTCCCATTGTCCGTTATTTCCTCGTTATTGCGTAGCAGCATAATTTAGCAGTTATGCTGCTTTAAATATTGTCGGCATTAAATTAACTGTCCAGCCATCTAAAGAAACTAGTGTGTGCGCGGCGTATCTTGAGTCCTGCAGTATTTTATGAGCAACTACGTCTTCCTGGAGGGGACGGCTTTAATCGACGGCCGCCATTGTTTTTGTAACCATCTTGGATATCAACAAGGCACTCTGCTACCAAAAACATACAATTGACTATCTGTGTTCGTTCTGGGGTGAACTCAAGATAGGATGCGGACACTATAGCAGCAGTATTGAGCACTTTGTTGGAGAGCCCTTGTAATTCCGCACACAATGCCGCAAACCGCTTGTTTCTTGCTATTATGGTTTCCGAGATACGACAAATTAGCGATCGGGGTTTGCACGATAATTTAATAAATCGGTAAGGTGCGATATGATAATCGACAAAAGTTTTTAGCGTGATATTGTCGAATTATCGATTATCGTGCCACACCTATAGCGCCATCTAAGTGACAGTAATATCGTTAACATTCATAGCTTGCTCCCAGGTGCACGAAAACTTATCAAATTTTCGGATCAATGATTAAGGAGGCACATGATTGTTTGTTGTGATAAAAGATATTGTTTTGTGTTTTCCTTTGCTTGCTACGAGCAAGCGCTTTAGAGAATTCGATAGCGCTATAGATGCTGCAGACTTTCATTTAGTGGTAGTGACATAATAGGCCTAAATAACGAAATAATAAGCCTAAGTAACTATTTGTCTTGTCTATTTTGTGGTATTGTGTATTTTGTTGCGAGACGTTTAATCCCATTAGCCACAGTACTCGCCGGTTGCCGGTTTTTTCCATTAAGTAACTAAATAATAGCCCTAAATAGCGAAATAATAGGCTTAAGTAACTAAATAATAGGCCTAAATAGGCCTAAATAATAGGCCTAAATAGCGACATAATAGGCTTAAGTAACTATATAATAGGCCTAAATTGCGAAAGTATAGGCCTAAATAGCGACATTATAGGCTTAAGTAACTAAATAATAGGCCTAAATTGAGAAAGTATAGGCCTAAATAGCGACATAATAGGCTTAAAAGGACATAAATCCTTCCGGTATATCGAGCGACCCGATGAGATTGCAGGTGGCAACATTTACACAGGTTAGAGTTAATGTCGCCAAATCACCTCGCATGCAAGAAAAAACAAGAAAATGAATGTGTTGGCAACATTTACATACGTTTGAACTAATGTCACAAAACTGAGTCATGCAGGAAAGCCAACAGGGATTTATGTTCCTTTAAGTAACAAAATAATAGGCCTAAATTGCTAAATTATAGGCCTAAATAGTAAATAGCGACATAATGCCTTAAGTAACAAAATAATAGGCCTAAATTGCGAAATTATGGGCCTAAATATAGCGAAGTAGATAGGTTCCATTCTTCAGTCCCAAATCGTCTTCTATTGTTTCGTGTTAGGTAAGCGTTACGTGTGTTAAACCGTTGTTCATCTTAAAGCCACCCTTGGCGCGCTCATCTCCCTCTTTCGACTCCCCCACCCTCTCCCCATCTCCATTACCCGTCGAAATTTAACTGACATTCTTTGCTAAGTCACAAACGACAGACTAGGAAAGGTTTCGGATTACGTTAATGGCTTCAACGACTTAGGAATTTTCGTGGGGTGAGCTTTGAGAGAGGAGGCTGGGGTTTTTAATGTTCGTTTTGGTGTATTTACAGGCCTCGCTTGTGACGACGACCGCGGCAAGAATGGCTTTTCTAACTGTATTAAGTTCCGCATCTCGCTTCAAGACTTATTTTCTGCTTCCATTTTTAATCTAGCTTTTCGCGCACGCAGGTTTCATATTATGGTTTTGTGTAATAATAATAATGTTAGTAATATGAGTAAGTTGTATAAACTCGTACGAGATCTTCTAGAGGCTACATTTCCCCCTTTATGAGGTTACTATTTAATATTAACTCAGACGAGATCATCTTAAGGCTACATTTTCTCTTGACTGTTCGTATACCGAAAGCGGTCGTTTCGAGCTGAGGTATTATTTGCGGAAAGTTGGAAATTGTTGTACGAATTGGTTGAATCTTCCGCCTGCAAAGTTCGTTATGTCGTTGGAAAATGCTAGAACGTTGGAAGTGTGAGTTCATCATGAAGTCTTTTGGGAATCTAATTCTAGTATAATTGTTGCTAATTTCACGCTAACTGATGGAAATGGCGCTGCGATCTCGTTTCGCTCATTTTGTGTTTTTTATTTTATTTTGTTTTATTTTAAAACTTCTGAATGCCGTTTACTTTGTTGTGAAAACTTAGAGAAGTGCTGCGAATTTTTCAATCTTGGCTTCCACAAGTAAAATTTCTTTAGGGGCACTTATTTTAAACTGTAGTGCTATTTTTTGTCGTTGAAATTTTATGCTGTTTTTGCGTTTCAAAAAGTATCACGGTAAGGGACTGATCAGTGTTGGGGAAGGGGAGGGGGGGGGGGGCAAGTGGGGAATTGAAAAACGCCCCCCAAATTTTTGGGGTTTTCCCCCCCCCCAAACCCCCTTAAAAAAAAAACAACCCCCCCCCCCCCCCAAAGGCCAAAAAATTTTTTGCCCCCCCCCCCCCCCCCCCACCCCTACCGCAAAAAGTAAGATTTACTTATGCCTTTTCATTTTAAGTGTAAATGAGTTTCTCTGGAGAAATTAAAAAGTAGCATTTCGTTCCACTTTTAATTGGAATAAACTTACTTACTTACTATCGACAGGTTCCCGGTAACGTGGAAAAGAGCAACGGCTTAAAGTATGTTCTTGAAAACGTTCAAAGAACGATTCTTGAACCACCTTTCGACCGAGATTCATGATTTATGACTGTGTAGAACGACTTTTGATGTTTGGGATGCATATTGGCACAACAAGAGAATTTGTGACGGAAACCCATACTCAAACGTATTAGTTCGTATTAGTTCAGACTTAGTTTATAGAGGGCGCCATGTGTTTTATGTGGGAATTTCTACTCAGTTTTTAGCCTAAAATTAAACTAAACTAAAGGAAACTGGCTTGTATTTAATTATTATTTAGCCTAGCTTAGTTGTAATTTAGTTTAATTTAGATTTGGGCTGAAAAATGAGCAAAAATTACCAGATGGAACACGTGGCGCCCTCTGAAAACTCGGACGGAACTAATAGGGACGAATCAAACGTGTTTCAATAGAGAATTTATAGAGTTACAAATTCTCCTCCCAAACCCTATAAATTCTTGGCACTACTAAGGCAGTTCAATTCGAATCGGCATGTCCATACCCTTCCCTTCACAACACAAACACGTTCAACACGAAACATACTCCATGGTGCAAAAAATGTTTTTAGAAAACAGCTTTAACGAAATATTCGCCGGATGTCACTATAGAAATAACATCAAAATCGTACAAAAATTTAAATGATGGGGGCGGGGGGAGGGAGGTCTGCTTAGGGCATTTTAGAAATTTTGACTACTGAACGTGTCAAGTTTAGGATACAAAAATGTCTTTTTCTTCCAGATTGGTGATGTGATACCTCCCCCCTGGGCGGCCTAAATGTATGATCCCCCCGCCCCCGATATAAATACTCACTGGTCCCTAAAATAAACAAACAATCGTCATTGCATCCGCGTACTGCAGTGAAAACCAGTGTGCGGTCAGTACAGCTCAGAGGTAGCGGCAGTCTTATTGTTTTCGGAAAACTCTGGTTTCTAATCCTAGTGACATGAATGATGAAATTCCATTCATGATGATCAAAATCAAAGACGAAATTCCTACCTCAGTGGTTCAAAGTTGAAATTGATACGTATTCGGCCGTGTACTGGCTGTCACTGCAGTTCCCGCGTGTTCCAAGAGTTTGTTTAGTTTTCGTCTTGCTTCACCCTCTTTTCGCTTTGTACTGCCACTGTTATTAACTAATTATGCCTTTTTTTTTCTCTTCTTTCTTTTAGGTAAGTGTCACTGTTGTGGAAACGTTGTTGTTGATGATTAAAACGAAAGTAAGTGATCCATTCTAAACTTATGTTCTGATTGGCATCTTATTGTTGTTGCTTAAGTTTGATGAGGTTGTTTTGTTAATTTCATTGAATTGTAAACTGGTTTTGTATGGGGGTAGATAACTCATTAGTCCTTAATGAAATCAATAAACTCGTTTCCGCGCAGCCTCTATATAAAATATACGCTTAGGTGAAATGAGATTCACGCGGCAAACTCATCATGCACTAAAATGAAAGTGGGCGAGCAGGTTCATTCTTGGCACGGTTGCAAAGAAAAAGGGCGAGCAGCCGACAATGTGAACGGATGTTACCTGTAACTATCGGTAACAACCTAAGTATTGCTTCAATAATGCTGGCTATTACAGCGTAGTTAAATAGTTTCAAAGTTGGCTGATTAACCATCACTGCATGCATGATCGTTGTTGCGGGCGTGTCACGCTTGGTATCAAAACGGAGAAACGGACCATTCAACAACACTGATGATAAGAGTGGTTCCCTCCATTGAAAACGCTACTTACCTCCCTAAGAAGACCAACACCAGGGGTTCCACGGAAGGGCTAGCAGGGATTGGGGGGGTACAGACCACATAATGGAGGAATTCGGGACGGCCCGCCCCCCCCACCCGGGCTCCCGCCGCGGCTCCCGGCCAACCCCCCCCCCCCACGGGAGAGGGGGGGAGTTGGAGGGGAGTGGGGTTGAGGCGGAGGAGGTGGGCAGGGGGTGGTTTCACCATTTTCAGTTCATGCTGCCCAGTCAATTATTTCACTCGTGCATTCGGGAGC
>JAHWFP010069921.1:0-14528 GCA_023313725.1 Lithobius niger | reverse complement strand
AAAAAAAAACTTGGTGGGAATCCGTAACGAGTTTTGTTTTGGGAATCATGCCTACAGTTAAAAGACTTGATTGATAGTGAGCCAATTGATTGATAGTGAGACGACTTTTTGCTTCAACAATGAATACACTCTTATCAACAATGCACTCTTATTTTAGTATCTAATAAACGGACGTGTGTGTTCATCTACTGTTGTGTTACTTCATCGTATTTGTAGGTTAGGGCTTTTAGACGGAGGGTCCAGCGATGACCAAGAAAACATGAACGTTCTAAGGGAAGTCGGAAGTATGGGGAGGAGGGGTTCAGCCAAGCTTAAATGTGGGGTACACAGTAACTCCCTTCAGCCCTCCCCCCCCCCCCGTTGTTTTTTGTGATCCCAGCGGACATAGAGAACATAATGATTACGTGCATGACCGAGGGTCAAGCTCAATATGGAATTGTTTCCTGGACCGTGTCCGTGTATTCGCCGACCCCTAAATTTAGTCGTTATTTTGACTGCAGGCTTGTACGTGCGTTGTTGTTGAACGTGATGTGGCATTCGAGACAGGCACCAGTGCACGACCAGGAACAAAATAGGATCGTGAAGACAGTTTGCGATACTAGTTTGTGGGGATCCTTTTCGAAAGGTCCTGGGGATCCTTTCGAAATGAATGCCCCAACTGATCAACCCTGAACGTTTTTATATAAAGCTAACATTAGCTCCTTTTGAATCCTTAACCCATTCCATTCCATACGTACCCATGAGGGCCCCTTTTCTAAAACCTCACGTACACATAGGTGCACATAACGCAATTCGATTTTAAATCCTCTTGGCTCGTAGACCAAACCTACTTTATGAACACTTGACAAGATGAACCATTCAAGCCACAATTGTGTTAGAAATTAATTCCCCACTTTTGGAAAAAAAGTATCCCTTTTTACCGGTTGGCAATCTTCTTGAAAAACCGGTAAAATTCAGGGAATTTATCAACTAAGGAAAATTCAGGGTAATTGTTGATCTTGTACTGAAAGTAGGGGAACTTACACATTTTCTGGAAATTCTTCTCCTATATCCAGAATAACTAAAAAATTTTTCATTTTGTATTCCACAACCTTCGCCCATCCGTTTGCATCCCGGAAAAAAACGACCCCAGAATGCACTCATCCTCATGTCGACTGTGTTGCTACATATTTCCTAGCTAAATTGTCCGTCTCTCCATCCAGGGATAACCTAACAATTTAAAGGACTTATATATTCGACTATTTTCCTTTTTGAAATAGGAAACATTTTTTTAGTCCTACTGCATCTTTTTCAACCGAAAAAGTCAGGAGAAAATGCCAGTTTTGGGTCTTGAAACTTGGAAAAGTCAGTAAATTTCATCACAAGTTTCTGAACACCAACCTCTAGTAACACTGAAGCCTATACCAATTCGTGTGTTTTTCGAAACCAGTACAGGGGTTTGGTCGCAAATTAAGCCAACATCGCCAATCATGCATCACGTTTAACTTGTGTTGTACCCCGTTGCACTGCGGGATAGAAGAAACGATTGCTACACTAAACCAGGTCACATCATTCACGACAGAATTTAACTGGAAATTAAATTGGTCGTTTGTGGGCAAAAGGTGTACAGAGCAAAGGTAGGGATGGGCAAAAGGTATATTCTTTGCTTTGGGTGAATTCTCACTCGGGAATAACTTTGCTGTTGGAAAAAATTGGAGAAATTTGCTCATTTCATGTGTTTTCAGCATTGTTTTGGGGTTTTGGGTGAAGAATTTAAGTGAATTTACGAAGAATTCTCCCATTTAAAATACTGTAGGACTCTTTTTTGGCGATGGGGGGGGGGGAGATTGGTATTTGCTTAATTTGATATAAGTCGAGTAGTACGGCGGTCTACGTGGATTTGTGTGATTCTTGAAACAACTTCAAAGGATTTGAAACCACACAATCGTGTTGGAAATTTAAGGCACCATTTTGGACAAAAGTATGAAAACTGTTCATATTTTAAGCAATAGTTACACAGTCATGCAGAATATTAATTACTAAGCGTACTAGACACCGGAAATTTAATTTGTTTTCTTGAAATTATGCTAAGTGCGTTTTAATGTATTTAGTGTTTAAAAAGTGCTTCTTCCATCTTGCTGTTAGGTTTGTAACACGCTATGCACGTATAGCAGGACACACTCTCAGCTAGCGCCCCCGGCCCCCCCCCCCCCCGAATAACACCTAAACCCGGTATTGAGAGGGCGCCAGCAGCCAGGCTGTAGGACGGCTCCTACTGAGAACCAGTTGGAACCACTCTGCACCTGTTAGCCAGTCAGGCAAGATCCTATTGTTCTGGCAGCTATAAAAGAAGCCCAGATCGACCAAATCAAGCTAGCTGGTGTCTGGATGAGCAACCTGCAAGTTGTCTGTCTGGAGCTAAACGTAGGGTTGGTTCAAGGGGAAAACTTGATGCCGATGCCTAATATGTGATGCTATGTGTACAGTCCCCTAGCTGTGCAGTAAGGAGTGAATAAGAATTGAGCTTGCCTTGAAACTTATCGTTCACTCCCTTAGCACGCCACAGGTTCATTTTGTCGCTAAATGTGGAACTTAGTGTTTTTTTTAAAGACCATCGGCACCAATAAAACAAAAAAACTCGGTTCTATCTAATGAATATCATTGCATCTGTCAAAGCATATGTTTCTTACAAATTATGGTATGTTCACACAGACAAATAGCTTCCAAAGAAAGAATTCTCTGTCACAGTAGCATTTTGCCGCATATCTAGTGAACAGTAAGTGCTAGAAGCTCGATACCTGAATCCTTCGAAAGCTGCAGAAAAGCCTTTAACATGGCACATTGAAACATTAAAATTCACCCACAAGAAGTAAAAATATGTTTCGTATGGTTCGGGCTTGTTTATCCCTATCCCTGACCAAGTCGGCCACTAGGAAAATATTTTAATTGCCAACCGGCCAATTTAATCGTTAATTGGGAGTGGCTGGTGGATTTCTGAGAGTATACTTGCTATTTTGAGTGTTTATAAAAGCCAGTTATTGTAATATAAAAGCATAAATTCTGCTTTAAAAAAGAAAGTATTTAAACCTCTACAATCCCCATCACAAACTACAATGCAAAGTAAATAAATCTGTAGTAGCTACCTCTTATTTTACACATTATATCTTATTTACACACATTACATCTTATTTACACATTATATATGCCCAGAAAAAAGGACATTAAAAAAGTGCATGCAAACCATGCTTATTTTGTAAAAAATACTTTACATTTATGAGAGATGTAAAGATGTGAAAATGTTTATTTATCAGAAGACAAGGACTTTACGGTATAACTACACATTAGACCTGTTAAAATGACCACTGAGTAGCAATTTTTCTTATCATGTTGTTTAAAAATATTAGTTTTATGGTTTTTAATAAACAACTTCAGAATGGCTGTGGCTAGTGACTTGTGTTTGTAACATTGGAAAGCTGGTGAAAAATCGGTTAAAAGGTGTATTTAAACCTCAAATCGGTCAATGTTTAGTGAAGTTATTGTTATCGCCGCATGGAAAGGAGGCAAAAAATTGGTTAAAATGGTGTATTTGAACCTAAAAATCAGTCAACGTTTGGCGAAATTATCGTTATGTCCGCATACATTTCGAAAAAAGTGTGGTCTATATGCGAGACAATAAGGTATTTCCTTCATAAGTGTACACTTAGGCTACCGAATCGAGCTATTCCGTGTAATGAAGCAAAGTAAACATTTACCAGATCCCCAGAATGGAACACGCCTCGAGCACGGCCCGCAGACGTCCACCCACCCATTAGCAATCGTCACGTTCGCACTTATTCCCCCCAATCGCTGCCTGCCCAACAAATCCCAACCCAAACACCAACAATGATGACAGGAAATAATGACGTTTCCACGGAAACGCTGATAATTCTATTGTCGAAAGACATCCCCCTGCCCTTGTCTAGAAGCATCACAGCTGAGAAGGAAAAACTTGGAATCATCCTCAGCCACATGGTGTGCTGGCTATCGCCTTGAAGGTAATGGAGTGGGGGGGAGGGGGGGTGGAGTTGAAGGGGGGGTGATTTTCTCGTGGGACGCACTACTGGAAAAGGAACACTGACCATCTGCTAATTTGGAAGTGTTGTGGTTGGATTTGACCAATTTCCTCCATCCTGATAAACTTTTCCAATTAAGCTCGTCATAACAACAGTCTTATTTTTTTTATCCCGATGAGGAGCTCTAAAAGGTACACATTTCGGTAATTCTTGTGTGTAGCTGCAGCTGTGGCCTTCATCCCCAAGTGTTTTTTCCTTTCCTATACCACGCGCCATGGCTGTTTGCTGTGACGTGCATATCACATGACTGGGCTAGTCCAATCAGACGGCCAAACAGCCGTTGTTCTCGTTCGTCATTGGCTAACTCATGGTGATGTCACGGCAAATAGCCATTGCGCATGGGTTAAACAGGATTCGGGAAAACCTGGCTTCAGAAAACTTGGAAAGCCGGAAAATCTCGGAGAAATGAGACAATAGGACAAAAATCTCCGAAGAAATTTCGGGAGTAAAAGAACGTTATTGAAAATTGGGAAAATGTAAGGATTTTTTTTTAAAGGACAAAAATAAGTTTAGGCAATTGTGAATATTAAATAATTTAAGGACAGATACAAACCTATTTCCGTAGCCTTTTGGATCTAAATGTCAGACTGCCTAAGTGGAAATTTAACCCTCGATTCGACCCATGAGACGAAATGCTGAAGTCGTACCGCTAATCCATACTGACACTACCAAAAGAACACAGCCATAGCACATACAACAGCCAAGCAAACAATTTCCAATTGCCACTGGAGGGAATCTTGTTTGCATACCACACACCTAGTGAACAGAAAACTACACACAACTTGTAAAATCAGGGATAAACAGGAGGGAAAGTGAAATATGCTGGATAAGTGTGTGTGTGTCTGTACGTGTTAAATGCTGCCTATGACCATTTTCTTTTGGCCGTGTCAGTGTGGCTTAGCATTAGGGCTGTAGTCTTTGGTTGAAAAGGCATTGGTGAAAGTTCTCCTGAAATTCCTAATTTTGTAAAATTTGTCCTGCATTGTCTTTATTTTTCACATAACATCCTGAAATTCCCTAAATTTATCAAAATTCTAAAATTTTGATAAAAAAATCTACATCATTAAGGACGTATGTGCGTGTGTGTTTGTGTGTTTGTACCTCTACTCCTCCGGAACCAAAGCACCTACAAACATGGAAGTAGGCCCAAACGAAAGATAATTAAATTGCGTATAGTATAGGCCTATTTTCATAGCTGTAACTTGATAGTATCACCCTCAAATATGCGAAAAACCCTGAAAAAATAACATTTTTTTAAAACCCTCTTCATGTATGTTCATGACGTCATAGTTTGTTCATGAAAACCTCCACGAGCGAAGAGAGATGATCTCTCACATTCGTAGGCGATTACATCTGACTTTCTGCAGATGTGTCTCCAAGTGAGGGATCATCAGAAAGTGAAGTGATAAGACGCCCATGGAAAAATCTGTACTGAGCAGGACGTAAAGAACAATATTCTTATTATAAGTAAAACAAGAAAACCGATATAAAGTGTATACTAACACAAATTACAAGTGATGCGTGGTTCTTGGTGGTTACATTGATTCAGTCACGCTTCTGAGGAATTGAGCTGATTGAGTGAGCGAAGTGAACGAAAATCAGCGTTTGTCATAAGAAACAGCGCTTTTCTGATAAATTGCCTGATCTTTTTGCTTCCAAAGATACAAATGGTGGAATGATTTATGGTTACCATTCGATTATGCAGTGAAGCCTTACGAAAAACGCGTACTGCACTCTGACCATTTGCTTGATCGTTTTAGACGTAGCACAAGAATTGCAGGATGAAAGCTCCTCGAGCATAGCGAGACGACGTGGAATAGCGAGCGAAGCGAGCAACTCCGCTAGTTCTTAAATTAATCGCATTCAAAAAATTATTGTCTAGCCTTCACTTTTGTACCTTTACGGGCATAACAAATACAGTGATATAGGAAAAAGTGCTAGCACCGTGTCTTCTGCGTGGATCTTGGCAGTTGCTAAGCAACGTGTTTAGTCAGTCAGCCACCACTATCGGCCACAGCCTGCGGTCAGGCGGCTACCATTAGGCCTTTGTGTTTTAAATGGTGGATCCCACTAAATTGTATGGTACATTTTACTAATTGAAAATGTTTCATTTTAAAGTTGCTTTTAATGAACTAATACTGAAATTATGTCAAGAGATATTAAGGATGTTCAATAAGGACTCGCTTCATAAGAGAGACACTACAGTGACAGATGTTAGTTTTTTAAAGTATGACGTTTGGTGTGAGGGAATAAAAAACCACCCGTAAATTTTTTTTCAGAGTTCATACTGAATTCGCCACATGAATTTCCAGGCCATTGGCAAAAATTTTCAAGGCTCTCAGATTTAAATGTCCAGGCCAAAAAAAGTGAACATTTTTTCTTAAAATTGTCATCGTACAACCAAAGTTTTTGAAACTTACATTTCCCCATAGTATTACATTTCCCGGAAAGTATTATAAACCACACTTTGCGGCCTTTTCGAGAATTTTTTTCGAGAATTTTTTCAAGAATTGTTTCCAGAATCCAGGCTTTTTAAGGCCTGGAAAAATACTCCAAGTGAAATTTAATGCTTTTCAGTGCTTTTCATGGTTTTTTTCCAACCCTGTTTTTTTGAAAATTCGAATTAATGTCCTGAAAGTGTCTTGAAATTTGGGCCAACATGATGTCCTAATTTTTTTCTACCGCAGCAATTCCCACTCCCGCAGTATTTGTTTTTAAGTATTTATTTATTGAAAGTACAGCAAGGTACAACAAAAACAACAAATCATACACTTCAAGCACAATTAAAGGTATAAGAAGAAGATAATACAAAAATAATAAAGAATCAACTTCGGACACGAAGGTGAACAAATTGCCCAGTCGCATTTCAATGGATTCTCTCCAGAATGAATTCGGCTGCAAATCTTTTAAGAGTTCACATTGTGAAAATGCAGCACAACCCGACCCGCATTGAAACCGGCTTCCCAATAGAATGAAAAGGGACAGAGTTTCTTAAAAGGTTCACTTCTTAGAAGAAAACAGCTCGAAACAATGCTTTTAAATGGGTTCTCTCCGGAATGAATTCGGGCGAAAATCTTATAACGCGCTTTTGTGAAAAAGAAGCACATCACCACTCACAAAATTCTTTTACGAACAGTTTCACTCCAGAATTGTCCAAAGGCTGAAAAAGGCTTATCTGTGTTTATTTATCACTTTCGAGCCGTTTTGGCTTTCCGTCCTGTTTATTCCTATTTATGATGGTGAAGCTGTGGTCAGTGACAAAACCTATTAAAAAGTAACTCTGTTGCGGAAACCAATTGAAAACGGTGTACGAAACCCTTTCAGTTAGGTTTCTGTTTCGGTGACTGCATAATTTTTCCCACAATGCGTGGCAATGCTGCAATGGCTACGGGGGCATTTGTGATTCGAAAAAGGATTCCCATTTCATGTTCCACTTTTCCCCCTGCGGGCTTGAGTAATTCCTCTTTGGTTTACTTTCAGTTTAAGTCCGCAAGTTGATAGCGATTGCTACCAGCTACTGCGAACAAATTAACATTTGAATAAATAATTTTGAAAGTGCAAAAATTGAAAAAGAAAAAGACAAACAAACCAACGAGCGAAACCTAATACATTTAAATCGCTTGTGGCGTTAAAACACGCATTAGAGTTGGGCGTTCACAGTAATTAGTTTCATGGCGGAACAAAAATTTGTGTGTACTCTACCCCCCAAAAAAAACAGTTTAAACAGAGTGCTTGCCTCATTTTTAAAACCTGCATTAGACGTAACAACATCCTAAATGTCATTTGGGTGTGAACTGTTCATCTCCTGTTTGTTATTCCTTCCTTCCGTAACATTGTAGTACACCAGATAATGCAGGGGTAATAGGGCGTGTGTGCTAGAATACTTCTCTCAGTTTTGTTGAGGTGACAGCTGCTCAGTTTGTAAAGTACAATGCAGTGATTTTTTTTTTCACCAATGACGGAGGTGAACCTTTCCATAGGGTGATATTATGTGCATGATTGACAAGTATTTGTGAATGAGACGTGATGCGAGTGATGTGGGCTTTGGAATGCTAAATAAACAACGTTATAGCTTTCAGCAATTCCCAAGTTAAAGGATAACTACATCGATTTATACTTGCATATGTTACCGTGGTGTTTGTATGCATGCCTGCTTTGACGCCGCTCTGCAAGTGAAAGGGATGCATTTTGGATTTGAATGCATATTGGATACCTGAGAGTTTGGATTTGAAAGTAGATTTGCTATGCCTGACATTCTTGAATCTCCAGACTTCTGGCATTGTATGTAGGATTATCATGAACTTGATCTGATGGGTTTGGGGAGTTTGGGGCAAGGGATGCATAACCAGGCCAGGGAGAGAGTTACTAGTTCATCTGATCACGTGTAGAGGGGGCCGGCGTTGAACTTCTCCTTTCCAGTCTTTGTTAAGCCCAACACCAAAGGTTGGATAGGTTCAGTGATAAGCCTTAATTTTGTTCTGAAGTTCAGGAAGAACTCCCGAGACAAGTCCCGAATTTCAAATGAATGTGTCTGTGCAAACCTCGTAAATGTCAAACTTGGCACTGCAGCTGAGGCATTCTAGTGTTTGACCCCCAGTTACCATCTTTGACGGAGAGCAGTAAAATACGCATAATTACAAGCACAAATATGCCTTACTTTCTCCATTCTACACGGACGGACTAGTTAATGCAGACCCATAAATCTTTTTCTGTGTCTGAGGTAATTGCATATACCAGAGGACTTTCATATCAACTTTTAAAGCCCTAAGGATGACAAATGAGCAGCCATAACGACGAAAAAACTGGCGGGAACCCAGGTCTTCGGATTGGTCTTCGCTCTGGTAATTCAACACTATCAGTACTGCTGCTAACGCATCGTGACAAAACGGTCAGTGTCTTCTTACTGCTGCTCATTTGTGATCTTGAGCTATCCACGAAAAAGCTAGCGGAAACCCGGGTCTTCGGATTGGCCTTCCAACTCCAATGTACTTGATCGTGCTGCTGATTCAACACTATCAAGATCGCTAGTAACACGTCATGAGACGGGGAATCTTTTCGTCATTATTGCTGCTCACTTGTCTTCCTTAGCCGTTCCTCCATTGTTTTCTTTATTTGCATCTATTTCCTTTCTTTAACTTTGCAAGTACCTTAGTTTTGCCTTCAATCTTATTACTGATGTCAACGTGCTGTCTTTGGCCTAAATAGTTCTTATATTCTAATGTTGGCTGTTACACCTTCATTCTTGTGTTAGGTCCAAAGGTGGTGCCTTCGACCGGTGTCGGATTGGCCGGCCCGGGAATTCGGGGAACCCCGGAGAGGCCCTCACCATAGTAGGCCGAATTCCTTATTTCGGGCCTCTTCTACTGCAAAAGAACGTGCACAAATGGTCGCAATTCATACACAATGCATAGCAATCTTGGTATTACACAGTAAGATAAAAAAAAAGGTCCTAAAATTTTTGGAGAAAAGTGGGTCTACATTTTCTCTTTCCTGGGGAGGCCCACCCCCTCTCAATCCCCGACCCTGTCTTCGACCTTAAGTAATCTTTATATTAGATGCCAAGTTCGCGCCGTCCACCTCAGAGATGGTTGTGTTATCTTGGACCTGAGTAAAAAATTATGATATTAAACGCCAACGCTCCTTCCCTCGACCTAAGTCAATCTTGTATTGGTTCTTATCGAAACAGAATACATTTTCTCATTGGATATCGGTTGTTTCATTTTACGCCAAAATACAATGCCTGGTTGTGTCTAACATCGTTGGTAAGATTTAAATATTTTTAGCAGTTTTTCAGATGGCATGGTGTCTTATCTATCCAACGAGAAAGCGGCTTTTTCAAATTTATAAAAATTTAGGCACTTTGTCTCGAGCATTGGAGGTTCATGTTTGGACTTCTCAGAAATACGGCTCTGCTTTTGCCGTTCTGATTTTGTGTGCTCGTGTGGTATGGGAATTGAACGGAAGAGCACGAACGCGAAACGAATTTTGTCGCGCTCTTGCTTGAGGCGGTTGATTGCATATATAAAATATTGATTGCTCGAATTTTAAAGCCCTTGCATTTTACAAGGGTTTACGCAAATGTAGACGTTATAATTCAACTGGCTTCGCCTCAATTTGGAAAAAAAAAATATTTTTTTCTCTTTTCTTCGTGCTTGGTTGGTATCATTTTCACGGCGCTCCAAAGGAGGGACTTGTGTATATTTAACGCCGGGGAAAATGAACGTCCGCTAGAACCAGCGCCTTGTCACCCGCATTATGATAGCTTATTTTCATGTTTCGTAATTATGCGACTGTCGAGAGTGAACTTGCGTAGAAAGGAGAATGTGGAATGAAAAAGGAACCCCCCTCCCAGATTCGTTACAGGAAATTGGGGAAAGCAAACACACCAAAGCTTTCGCTTTCTTCTGCGACGCTCTCGGCTCTTGGACTGCTCGTAATTTTAGCCTAAGTGGCGGCGCGCCGGATGAAATTGAAACTGTAACCGAAACTAAAGATGACATAACCGGCGCTTCTCGTTTGAGATGTTCGGGGTGCGCCGTTGCGCTAAAATGTAACTGGAGATGGTGATTAATGCCATCGATTGCTAGACTGCAGATCAGTTTTGGCTGGTTGAGCAATCTTAATTTATTTGTGATAATATTTGAATAAGGAAATTTCAGTTAAAAGGATAAGAGGAGCGGAAAATATATTTGTACAAATTTACTCATAATTGCTCCACATTGCTAAAACTTGCTGTGTGGAAAAAACAGTACATAAGAAATATGGAAAGTAGTTATGTAACAGGTAACACAATATGTGGAACCATAAACATGCATTGAGAACCAAGATAGATGATACAATCCTACTAATAACAGCGATCCGTACAATCAGTATTAATACATTTTTGCAAACAACAGAGTGCATAAAGTATAATCCGTTGGTTTTAAATTAATAAGTAGAAGCACGTAGTAAGCTTTTAAGGGAGCCTGCAGAAAAATTGTAAAATGATTTTGAGTAGTATAATGTCATACAGTACGCAATTTTATAAACATGCGAAAAAATCAGAGTAAATATGACAGTTACAAACAAACATGCCTTTTTGGTAATGGATTAGTGGCCTAGAATTAAAAAAAATAGACATCTTACAGTAATTTACATACAATCTAATAGAAAAAAATGGGAGCATACATAACTTTACCCGTATAGCTGTAGCTATATGGGTAAAGTTGCCAGCCTATTTTTAAAGATGTTGTCGTTGGGTGCCTCAGCCACACACGTTATAGGCAAACCATTCCATACTGAAATCATACGATGCGAGAAGAATGCTTTAGTTTGGTTTCATTGTATTGATGTTGGACGCCGAATTTTGAAAGGATGCCTTCGCGTATAGCTGAATAATTGAAAAATGTAAATATAGACTTTTAGCAGAGCGTTCCTTCCCCCCCCCCCCCATTTATTGCATTTAATAATTTAAAAAGTGTGATGACGTTACCCCGTGAAAGCCTCCACCAGAGTGAGTGATGGTTTAAAAAACTAGTCTTCGTTTGTGGAATGTACTTCAAACCACTGACTTTTTGTGAGTTTGAATTTTCTCGAGAGCTGTGTGATGTTTGATAAAGAGAGGGACTCAAGAGGCATAACAGAGAATTGGTTGAACTAGTGACTAGAAAAAGTCGGAGAGAGATTACTGACCATCGTGATGTAATCGCACTGCTTATGAGGAAGACAACGGATGTATAACTTTTTGAACCAGGGTTGGCAATCATGATTGTTTTCAAATAATCTAATTATTCAGATTTTTTTGATTATAATCAGGTTTTAATGAAATGTAAGATTACAACAACAATTAGGGCATAAAGTTAATGGAGTTTGCACTATTTTTGCCTGGCAAATACCTGGGTAAAACCTGTAGAGCTCTTTTAAGTATATTAAAAGTTTAAAACGTGGTTACCACGTGTAAATTTCAACATTGACATGCAAACCGCAACTGGTATTACTGTAATATTACTTAGTAAAACTGGTGTAGATATTGTGACACAGCACACTGGCACATTCCTCACATACGAGCCGATTAAATGAACACAGTCACGTTAGCTGTACTTGCTAGTTGCCTCACAGAAGTACAAAAGTTGCAAGTCCTTTAGTTTTTTCCTGCCAATAATTTTCCAACTTTGGTTGTTCCTAGTCGGTTGTTTACTTTTGTTTGGATTGGGACAAACAAGTAGAAGACATTCGTACCTGACTGCAGAAGATTCAACATCAGTGTTTTTTATTTTTGTAGTTTTGGTTGTTTTTTTGGGTTGTTTTGGTCGTATTTAAGTTCTGTTGCACTTATAAACAGTTTTGTATCAAACCTGGTTCCTGAATCCTGATTATAAACAGGTGAACCCGGATTGAGGGTTTCAGTAAGGCATGGTGCTGAAACGTCATGACGTCGGTATTTTTTTTTTTATTATCTGCAATAGCGTCTTTTATTTTGGAGTCGTCGGCAAACTTGCAAAGTGGTTTGCGGAAGGAATTGCCAAAGACGTTGAAGAAAATTCGAAAGAGCAAAGAGCTCAACTAGGGACATGGTGGCTGGTGAAGAAGGAGCCGCATAGCAACAAAACCGTCTCGTACATGTGAAAAACAAAAACAGGACAATAAAAGCGTTTACACCATTTATATACGTGTAACTTTTGAACTAATTTGCAAAACGGACTCGTGCACGAAAGCCAACATGGAGGACGGCTCCTTTAATTAAACTACAGCGGATTTAGTGGGGTCGAGTGATATTTTTGAAACGCCCTGTGATTTACTTAGCATTTATTTAACCCATCTCGTCTTTTTGCCAATTCCACAACTCAACATCTCTCTCCTTTTTTTCCTTTTTTCGTCAAACGGTTTGAGAACGTAAAAACGTGCAAATTTCTTCCCGATTCGACTTGCGTAACTAAACAGCGCTTTTCGAAAACAGAATTACGACTCCGTCGCGCAAGGAGCTACTTGTCTCCCCCCGGCGCCCCCCCCTCCTCCCCCGCAATATATTCATAAATTTTAGAAAACAACTTCAGATCCAGCTACGACGACCTAGACGAATATTGAACGTGAAACTAGGGGCCATTAATATTGCATGATTCAAGAGGCCGAAATAATTGCAATTTAATTTAGAATAACCGAATTGGATGGATGGTATGTGGTTTGCAAATCCCGCACGCGTTCGGCTGGAATGATTTAATAAACGGCAAAGGAATAAACACCGCGCAGCTCACTGAATGTACATACGCAAATGCAACGGAACAGTGTAACTGGAGAATTGGGACGGGGGAGGAGCAGGGGGGAAGGAGCTCTAGTGGAAAGTAATTTTACCATCTATAACTAATGCATTCAGCTCCGTTCGCCTTTCCCGTTGGCCTCGTGTGATTGGCTTCGAATGTAATCGATTGAAAAGCCATAATTAATTGATTGGTTCGCTTATTGGATCTCTCCGGGTTTAGGCGACCCGACAGAGTAGCATGGGCGATGTTACCATTCAAGGATTTGGTGAGGGCAGAGAGTTAATATCACGACTTGTATAGTTAAGTCTGGACTGTGTACCTGGACTCTTAGAATTAAAAGGCCGGTTGCCACAAAATTAGCATTGCCGCGTCTAGGCCTATAGAGCAGTGACATTTGCCGCCATATTGGCACCAGTATGGGTTTTGGAGGGCATAACTACAAGGTGCACTACATAAAAATGGAGGGAAAAACAAAGGAAGAGCGGATTTCTTAGGCTTAAAATAACGTTTTCTGCTCCAACAACAAAAATCGCGCGTTTTAGGTCTAAGAAATCACTCTTCACAGCATCGGCTTCAGTATGACGCCCTTCTGTTTCTCTCTGAAGTGGCCCTTGCAGCTAACCCATCAAGGCTCCAGCATAGAGTTATCTATATATATAATTACACAAGATCCGCAACGCAGCCATCTGCAGCGGAGCAGCAAGCAGGACACACGATGCCACCGACAGAACGGCAAATTATAAGAGTAGCAGCCAAGGCCCGCTGAGATAGTAGCTGCGCCCGGAACGCAACGGCCAGCAGCGCGAACATACGATGCCGTCTACCGACCGAACGGCAAATTAAATGAGGGGGGGGGGGTGAAACGGGGAGGGGGAGTGGAGGTGGGCGAAACGGGGAGGGGGAGGGGAGCGAGACGACGCGGAATGAGCGAGCGAAGCAAGCGACTCCGCTACTATACAATAATGCTACGTCGTGTCACTGCTCTATCGAGTTCTCTCTCGCACGAAGCAATGGAATGCACAAAGCAAAACTTTTAAACGCAACGTACAAGCCACGTGACTTCTTAATTATTGAGTAAAAATTTGGTACGCCCTCGTGCACCTGGAAACAAGCTATAAAGATTAACGATACTGATGGCACTAGATGGCGCCACGGAAAAATATAAAGAAAATCGCCTGGCGCCATCTAGTGACACTAATAT